>KZ111561.1:139509-338136 GCA_002120315.1 Hypoxylon sp. CI-4A
CCCCCCTTTTTTTTTTTCGTGTCAACATGAAGTCATGACTAGGTACCTAGGTAATCATTCCCTCCCAGCAAGCCAAACCGCCCCCTTCAACCCCTCGACAATACTCTCCCTCAGCCACCCCTCGCCATTCCACCGCGTATCTCTACTCTCCAGCCCCATCTCCGATACATCCCCCTCGCCATCTTTGCCCCTCCGACGTCTCCGCATCTCCCGCTCTTCCTCTTGTGTCTTGGCCGCTCGCCACTCAACCCACTCGAACAAGCCCTTCAGACCAAGCAGATCGTCTTTGTTCCCGCTGTGCACGATGCTCTCGAGGACGAGACGAGCGTCGATGGGGCTGACGGCGCTGTTGCTCGGGTCCGGCCCACCGACGCCGCGGTCAAGCACGATGCCGCGCTCCGCGTGCGTGAGTTTTCCGAGAGTTGGCGCACTGTCGAAGAGCCACTCGAGATGCTGCGATGTCGGGTCTGCCGAGAAGCTGCCAAAGCCGCCCTGGCGACCGAGCGCCAGCATGGTTGTGGAGAACGGGCTGTCGTTGACGGGTCGGTGGCGCAGATACAGGGCCTGCGAGCGCTTGAAGGACTCGGCGTATTCTGGGTGCGCTTCGAAGTCCAGCTCGAGGTTCCAGAATTCTGGCGAGACTGTTCGGACTGTTTGGATGTCGCTTAGGGGAGGCAGAAGGCAGGGCGTCAATCGAGCCTCCTCTTCCGTTGAACCTTTCAGTCGGATGGCGATTGCAATGCTGATCGGTGCGTTTGTTGCTACGTCTTTGGTAACCAGGCATCGGGGATCGGTGGCTAAGACCCAGAAGTGGCGGAATGCTTGGAGGTGGCTCTTGTTGTCTTGCACCGAGTCTGGGAAGACCGGGTAGAAGGCGACGAGCAACGAGGCGATGGCGAGGTTGCTTGTGTTGAAGGTCTGCGTGCCGCTTCCAAGCGATAGCGCGCCCATGGCCATATGTGCTGCCATGTGCGAACCGTAATTGGTGTCCGGATCATTTCGGCCGTGAAGAGATCGGAGATAACGCAGAACCTCTAGGTCGCAAGTACCAGCCATGACGGTCGCGCAAGACAAAGCCACTACGTCCAGGCACATGCTCGCCGTGGCGTATACGATCCTGTCATCGAAACTGGCTTTCGAATTGGGGTGATGACATTGTCCATAGTATTTACGGGTGTAGGAAAGTAGAATGTCCCGGACCTTGAGATTCCCTGAGCCCGCGTAGCGCAGTGCGATCACGAAACAAAGGCCAGCTAGAATGGTGAGGAATGGTAGGTCTGACGAGGTGAGGGGTCCTTGGTTGAGTCGTTCCAATGGGTTGAGGTTTGGCTGCAATCTGGCATGGTATTTGTGCGGAAGATTTTTGCGGATCCAGTCGTGTGTTGGTTTAATCTCCGACCACAGAATAAGATGCTTAGCTACGGTTCGTAGGAGCAGTACATCGGGACGAATATAATCAAATTGGAGAGCCGCGTCTGGGACGTCAATTTTCCGGGCCACTATGTGATCCTCGGATTTCATGTAGATGAGCGCGATAGCCACGACAGAGGCAGCAGTAGATCTATCCAGTATATGCGCATGTTCCGCCTTCTTAGAAGCTGAAGCTAGTGTTAATAGTTTTTCCGTAATTCGCATGTCATGGAGACCTTTGAGATCGGTGCCCTTTCCGAGGTTAATAAAGCCCAGAGAAAAGCCTGCAGCAAGTCGGTAGCATTCGGAGCGAAGGGGTTCTTCGTCATCCTCCGACTCGATGTGCTCAATTTCGGACATCATAATCTCGCTCATTCGGCGGTGTTGACTATTGCAATAGAGCAGCCCAATACCCATAATACCCGTCGTCTGAGTAAGGGGTGATAGGTTTAGCTCCGCAGCACCACGCGGAAGCATTCGTGTGACGTGAACAGATAGTAAGCGGGTAATGAGAGAGTCCATGGTCCCGATATAAGATGCCGCCAGCCCTAAGAGCAAGCCAATGGATGTCATAGTATGTTTTGGCGTTAGATATTTGAAAGCAACCCATTTTGCTACGCCTTTGAGATGGCCATTAAGGCCCAGTGCTAAGAGAAACCCAGCATGTCTATTGCTGAGATCGTTGCCAGGTTTATTGTAGAGGATCCACGACGTATCTATGCCCTTAGCCTGGCGAGAGATAGATAACCCGCCAGCGACGCCGGAATGGAAGAAAGCCCAAGCTATCTTCTCTTCTGTGAACAGTGACTTATCAACACCCACTGTCACATTACTCGGCTTGACTGTGCAATTGAGAACGAAACCATTGATGTGAAATTTCTGTGTTAATAGAGGGAATCTCAGACCGTAGTTCATCAGTCCACGACCGGCCGGTATGGACAAGGTGTTATTAGCGAGCCTTGTTACCATTTCCTTCTGCTTTTCAAGGTAGAAGGGTTCCGTCCAGCCAGGTCGGGGATCCAGACGCACAACTCGCGGTTTGGTCGTGTTCAGCATCATCTTAGTCTCGTCTAAACGTCGATCTTCCTTGAAGATGGCACGAATGACTGCTTGTTTATCACTCTCTGCTATGTCGTCAGAAGGTGCATCATTGAAATCCATGACATTCTGGCAGAGAGAACTAAAATCCCACGAAGCAACATGTGTCGGAGCCTAGACCTTGTTAGTATAGCACCTTGACAATTTATTGGGAAAACTCACAAGGACATTGGTCGAGCGAACACGAAGGCCACCCGACCGTGCTAGAACCGAGCCAACATCACTTCGGTTTACCAAATCTAGTAATCCTTTGAACCATCTAGATGGAGGTGTTGGTTGGCATTGGGATATTGCATCTTGAAGAGGCACAAGAACATATTCTGGCAGCGATTCTAGGATAGCCGGCGTAATGCCACTCTCATACATGGCTTCCACGAAATCCACTGGCGTATTGTTTCGTATAGACAGTTGTTTGAAGAGGTCCTCAAACATCTTCGTGCGTGTTACTATTGAATATGTCATGACCGATCTTATCGGTGGCACAAATGCTGAGTGATTAGTCCCTTGCGAGAGGTGAGTCCGAATCCAATCGAAAACGCCCCAATACGCTGGCTCTGAGGGTGCGTGCGAGATCGATATGTTGGCGGTATCTGATCGTTGCTCCGACCAGTCCAGAGGCATCTCAAGTTCGTATGCCTTCACCCACTCGCTCCACTTTAACCATTGGGAAATTTGAAGAAGCACAGAACGTAGCTCTGTCGAGCCTGGAGACGACGCTTGAGACGATGTAATATCAAGTTTCTGCTCTTCTAGTAGTAGGTGCAGTGTCAGGAATATGTCTTGGCCGTATCGCGTTCGGGTCAAATGATCGTGACTTGAAGAAGTTGGCAGATATCCGTCTGGGCCACAAGCAACCTCTCCATAGCTAGAGGACACATACGCTAGAGCAAATGTCGTATGTGAAGAAATAAAACTTGTGTTATTCCATTCAGAGCTTGACCGGAATACTCCTTGGTAGGAATCGTCTTCCTCCATGATCCATTGCCATGCCTTATTTTCTACCCAAGGCGGGTGTGTTAATGATCCCGGTGCTTCGTACGTGTTCATGGCATCCCAGTCGGCAAGGTCTACTTGAGCTCCACTGCTAGATCTTAGAAAACCTCTTGACTTTCTCCGTGGCGTACCCTCTACCGTTTGAGGGGCATCCACACCAAGTGAGAGATAAATTGATAATATTTGAATGACTACGGCTGACCACTCGATGTCGACAACATCTGCATCTTGCTGCCGAAGCCATGATATTATTTCCCACCAGTTAGTAATCAATCTTTCCCCAGACGATGCTGGGAAGGCTGAGCGGAGAGCTTTAAGGACCCTGAAAACACGCGGTGAGGTAGGTTGAAGCTGAATGCGTATTTGGTGAAGCTGTTGGGTGTCCTCGTCCAGAATGTCCACGACACCACGTAGTTTAGGGTGACGTAGACCGCCTATCTCCCCGACTACAGGGGTGACGGCCCTTCTAATGCCAACATCTCGGTTAACAAGGCTGCCGTGATAATCAAGACTCCGCAGGTTAGCAAGAGAGAGCTTGGGCGGAAGGGTTATGGACGTCAATTGCGTCCATGGTGCTTGGAGGCTGAGCTCACGCTGCCCTTCAATGGACTGCGATAGTACGAGAATCATCGAAATTTCGCCATCGGCTATTTTGCAAGAGTCTATGACATGCTGGGCTTTCCTGACCTGCCCGAAAGTGACCACCGTCCTATCAAGTTCTTGGAATAGCCCTGCGCTTGCCCGGCTTGATTGCAGGTGGAGAGTTATGAGTTGCAGACGTCTCTCCATTGGGTCCTGTATCCCCACCAAGACTTGCTGACGATTATAGTCATCATCCATGGACTCCGGGCCAGTCAGGCAAAAGACTTTGCACTGGGTCCGAGCCGGCTGCTTTGAGAGCGAGTATCGAACATTAGAATTGTCGATAGGGATGCTATGGATTTTGGTAAACATGATTTCCTGGGTCAGTCCATCGAAGTCGTGGTCGTCCAAACCCATAGTATGGAAACCTTCGAAATCCCCGCCAGCACGCAGCTCTTCAAGCAGGGTGTCAACAGGCGCTTCTAGGAAAGTACTAGACCCATGGTTCATGGGGCCGTTAAAGGTTGACCCGGAGAACATGCCACTGGCACGGCCTCGATGGCTCCCGTGGGAAGTATCCCTCCTCGAACCAGGGTGATTGGAGATCTGCGGTTGTTCAGAAAATGCCGTTCTATCTTGCGAAGCGGACAGATCAGCCCTAGCAAGCATAGAGCTTACACGACGAGATGTTCGACGAGTGACACCAGATTCCTTCTCAATCCCTAGTGAAGACTCGAGATTCTCCAAAGTCTTGTCGATTTTCTCCACCTTTTCGCTCTTGCGTGAGCGTTTCCCTGGTAGAGGAGCACCGAAACTTTCCCTAAAAGTCGGGTGCAGCGGTGTCGTAGCACCACTAGGCAAGCCAGGCTGCATCGAGCTACGCCGCCGGTCTGTCTTTTTAACAGGTTTTCGCGCGTTGATGAAGGGGTCCTCATTGTGGATGTAAGTAAGTTTCCAAACGGTATAAGTGCAGATCTCTCTATTAACGGTCACTGCAAGAACAAGCTTCCCCTTGCCTCTCCTATAGGCCTGTTGTTGGGGAATCTCCTCGATATGAACGATCTCCTCAGCCCGATCAAGGAAGTTGGGGGATTTATCCGATCCTCGACGGCTTTTCCGTTTAGTAGATCTGTCAGGTTGGGTAACAACCAAACCAAGCTCAAGTAAAGGATCAGTAAGAGCAACCAGACGTGGCCATTGCGAGTCGTTCTTTTCTTCCGGGACGTCCCAGAGGTTGTCAAGGTTGGCATTCAATCTGAGAGGAAGCGTCTTCGGCTTGCCAAGGTTTTCGGGGTTGAAGGTGCTTGGCTGAGAAGATCGCATAGAGACTGGAGAGAGATTGGAGATGAAAGAGTTGTTTGGCACCCGGGGGAATTTGAGGCTTGCAGCTAGACTTGTGTCGGTTCTCTGCTTTCGTTGTATGATAACACCTTGAGGAGCAGCACAAGCTGATTCGACCTCAAAAGGCATATGCACCACATGATTGGTGCCGTCGAGGAAGTAGATGTGAGCCTGGGTCTTGAGGAAGACTACCAAGGCTTTCGATAAGACTCTCTCATCGTCGCTTCGTTGAGATTTCTTCTCCCTCGATTCATCATCTTGGCTATCCTCTGCATAATCCGGGTTTGGGAAATAAGTCAACAGGGCCTGAATAATTGGTTCATTCTCGAGCTTGAAGCCGAAGCATTTTCGAAAAATGCTACCCCTTGACCACACGACCGTATCTTCAGTGACTAGAAGTTCATCTTCTCCTTCCTCATCTATTGAGTTGTCAACAGATATATCCCAGTGATACGACGAAGAAGGCGGGTTCTCTGGCAAGAGTTCTTCTTGTATGGCATATTGCAGGGCAGTGGGCTGGTGTAGCCCAAGCGATGTCACCGATGCCATATCGGCTCGGTTGAATCCATGGATTATAACAAAACTACAATAATCTTGCTTGGTGAGATGGAAATGGAGACGAAGTGAATATTCCGGTTGTTTAATTTCCGTTCCTGCTAGATTCCACACTTTTCGTGAACTCTTTCGTGAAGCTTAAAGATTCCAACGCGCGCCTTGAGTAAGCTCCACGCGACGAAGATCTACAGCAAGTTTAACGGGGGTTTGGGTGGTTGATGTTGGAGGGGCAGATGCCTCGTTGCAGGAATATTTAGGAGATAGCAATGAATGTGATTGGTCGGAAACGACAAGTCAAAGTCTTGTAGTTACGGTAGGTGGTCAAAGCTAGCGGGGTCAATTGAAAGTACAGTGCCAGAGGGAAAGATTTGGTAACAGAAACTGTGTCAAGCCAAAGACGATTAAGTACATATTAGGTATCTAGGTACAAAACTTAGGTACCTGAATCGAGGTGAAACCCACCTGCATGTCTTGGCAACCTCGGAACAGCTAATAAGCTGCCGACTGACGTAGCTTAGCTCTAATAAACTGTCGCCAGCTGGATTGAAGCTACCAACGCCAACTCTACATAGTACTGAGCTCAGGTAGCTATCAACCAGCTATCGACCGTTTCCAGCTTCGGCCGACAAGACTCGACCTTGGGTAATTCGATGGTATCCCCAACCTCAGAAAATACCCCCATACCTATGGCACCAAGAGTTGATGCAGTTTATATCGGTCGCTTTATTAGATAGCCGTTAGCCCCTAATGCGAACGTCCTCGGTTGATTGCCTGTCATGACAGAAGAACAGCCCGGCTTGGGTGACGATAGCACCAGCATCAACGGCAAAGTAGAGTCCGAGACAAGTGTCGATGATACGAAACGCGAGCCAACCCCAGACAATTCTAAGACACATCTTGACGATAATGAGGATATAACGAAGGACAAAAAGAGCGACAGGGACGATGGAGAGGATGATGATGGAGATGGAGATGGGGACGGGGACGAAGAAGATGAAGTGGAGGAGGATGGCGATGATGATGAAGAGGAAGATGAAGATGAAGAACCGAAGTTGAAGTATGAGCGCTTGACAAAGCACATGGGCGCCGTGTATAAGAATGGCGACGCTACAAGTGCTTTTCTAGTCGCAGGAGACAAAATGATAGTTGGGACGCATAATGGGAACATCGTGAGCAACCATGGCAATAGTGATTACTCTCCTAGAAAGCTAATACCAACCCACTCCAACAGCATGTCATCCAGCTACCCGATTTTCAATCTTTACTTGTTTACCAGGCTCATACCGCCTCGGTCACCAGCATCTCGATATCGCCATACCCGCCTCCATCGATTCCCTCAACTCTAAAACCTGAAGCGCTCAATAGGGTAGTGTCACAAGCTACTAATCGACCGCCATCAAGCCACTCTGGTTCGCCCTCGTCCGGTCAGCGAAGAGGACGAGACTTACCTCAAGTCCCAAATCAACCTTCGAATAGTATTTTCATTGCGTCTTCTTCCATGGATGGAAATGTTCGTGTCCAGCCCCTCATCGAACTACGCGACGTTCAATTGAGAAATTTTGCGCGTCCGGTCCAAGCTGTCGCACTGTCCCCGGATTTTAGGAACGACAGGACATACTTGTCCGGTGGTACTGCTGGTAGCTTGGTTCTTACTGTTGGGGCACCCCAAGGTCGAAGTACGTCGTCAACTACAGGAACCGCCGCCGCCGCAGCATCGGGCTGGCTTGGGAGCATGGGGTTGGGCTCAAACACTGGCAAAGACACAATACTTCATTCAGGAGAAGGGACAATCAGTACAATAAAATGGTCATTATCGGGAAAATATGTCGTGTGGTTAAATGAACACGGCATCAAGATCATGCGAACCAAGTTGCACCTGGAGAGTGCTGATGCCGAGGACGCCTGGAAACGGGTAGGGCACGTCGATAGGCCGCAGACGGACGAGTGGGAGGAAATGGCTGGCGTCTGGAAAGGCAGAGTAGAGTGGATTGATGACCATGCTATCGAAAGTGAGGAAGTAGAAAAGGAGAACACTGCGTTGGGCGAATTATCACCGGCTGTCGCCAAGTTAAATCAGCAAGCACAAAAACACGACAAGACTATCGAACGATTACTCGTCGGATGGGGTGGTACAATCTGGATTATTCATGTCCACCCCGGCGGTGTTGGGGTGGGGAAACATGCAGGCGAGAGGTCTATCGGGAGGGCTGAAATCGTCAAGATGTGCGTTATCTTATTCCAATATCCCCTTCTTTTGCTAACATTTCTAAAGACTTCGCATGGACTGCATTATATCTGGCATCTCGCTGTATACCCAATCACTGCTTTTAGTGCTGGCTTACTGCAAACCTGGGGACGAAGATGATGAGGATGAACACGATAAAAACGCCGAAGGGCATAGGCGCAGTGGCAGCGGACCCTCTGGCGGAATTAAACGTCGGCATAATGCTCAACCCCCTGAGTTGAGGCTGATTGATCTTACGTCACAAGTCGAAGTTGTTCAGGATAGTCTCCCTGTTAGCAGGTTTGAGCGACTTTCCTCTAACGACTATCATCTGGGTGTGCTACCAGCCAACAGAGCGGCGTCCGTTGTGGCTTCTCGAGGGACTCTGGAAGCTTTAGCAGGATTCGGGACAGATATGTGGAATGCTGCAGTTAATCCAAGGTCTCTGTTCAACTCAGGTGCTAGCATACGAAGCAAGAACAGCAACGACGCCGCATCAAGTCCCAGGGCTGGCCAGACTGCGAGCAGCATTCGAGCTGGCCCTGGATCAGCAGCTCGAACAGTACACCCTAATCTGGTGAAACCAGGTGCCAAGATATTTATTCACAGTCCATACGACTGTATTTTAGGGACAAAGAGGGATCTTGGTGATCATTTTGAATGGCTCATGGAGCATCAACGATATCAGGATGCCTGGGAGTTACTAGATAATCATCCCGAGATCATGAACACCTCGTCTGAAAGACTCTCCGAAATTTTCCCATCCAGCCCTAGCCAGAGGCCGCCGACTTCAGACGACTTTTACGAGGACACATCTTCTGTGGTTGATGAACAAATACGATTCATGAACTCGTCGGCAGAAAAAGAGAAGCGGCGAATCGGCGAACTTTGGATCCAGGAGTTAGTGGAAGATGGGAATTGGACCCAAGCTGCTAAGGTCGCAGCAAGGGTAATAAATACTGCCCATCAATGGGAGAAATGGATCTACACGTTTGCCGGGGCAAAGAAATTCGACGACATCGTGGATTTTATGCCAGCAGAACCAATGCATCCGCCAGTCCCAGGAACCGTATACGAAATTGTGCTAGGTCATTATATCCAAACAGATAAGCCTCGGTTTAAAGAGTTACTCGATCGCTGGGGGACCGACCTCTTTAGCGTCAATGAGGTTACCACCGCGTTAGAAAATCAACTAAAATTCCGCGATGTGAGAGAAGACAGCATCGAAGGTGGCGAGAAAGGACGCGACTGGCGGATAGTTATGGAAAGTCTAGGAAGGCTTCATGAGGTAAACGGACGATACAGAGAAGCTTTGAGATGCTATATAAGGCTTCAAGATGCCGACTCGGCGATGCGTCTGATAAGAGACAACCATCTTGCCGATGCTGTCACAGATGACGTCCCTAGCTTCATCGCGCTTAGAGTGCCGGAAGCTGAATTGGGTCGAATGGGTGTCCCGGAGCTGGAAGAAGCCACTTCAGAAGCCATCGCTTTACTCGTGGATGAAGCAAGCCGAGGCCTAATCAAGCCCGACGTCGTGGTCAGACAACTCGAAGAGAAGGATCTCAATCTCTACCTCTACTTCTATTTCCGCGGTTTGTGGCGGGAATACCGAGAACGGCCAGTTGACGAGAGCGTATCATTAGTGGATGAGTTCGCCGACCTGGCGGTTCACATATTTACAATATTCGACCGCGAGCTACTCATGGATTTCCTGAAAGTGTCTACCTCATACGCATTCGAGGAGGCAGTTCAGGAGTGTGAGCACGCCAATTACATACCCGAGCTCGTCTACTTGTATTCCAAGACTGGTCGGATGAAACACGCGCTTTACCTCATCATCGACCGTTTGGGCGACGTCTCTCAAGCTATCAGTTTTGCGAAGGAACAAGATGACCCAGATCTGTGGGAGGATTTACTCGATTATAGCATGGATAAACCACGTTTCATCCGTGCGCTACTTGAAGAAGTAGGCACGTCGATCAATCCGATCACCCTAGTACGGCGTATTCCCGAAGGCCTCGAAATCCCAGGTCTTCGCGAAGGCTTGAAACATATCATGAAGGAGCACGAGATCCAATACAGCATCTCGTCAGGTGTGGCGCGTGTGCTCAGGTCTGAGGTTGCAGCTGCGCAAAATCAACTTCGAAGCGGGCAGAAGAAAGGCATCAAATTTGAGGTTCTAGCACACTCAGAAGATCATATTGACGTTGAAGTTAAGGGGGTACCAAATCCCGCAACTACATTAACTAAGTCATCGACGCCGACCGCAACGCCACGTACGGGCGGAACCGGAACTGCAACCCCTACAGAAACGGTGGATGTCTCAACACCAACTGACAAGCAATTTTCAGCCAAACAACAACAGCCGGGGCATGACCACCGAGAGATAAAACCAGGTCATTGTGCGAGATGCCATGAGCCGTTTACAGAGTGGGAGACGGAAACCCTTGTGGGATTTGCCTGCGGACATGTGTTTCATATTACTCACCTTCTCGAATACCTGCACCCGGACCAGGACGTCGATCCCAATGTAGTAGGAAATGGGAGCGAAGACAGAACCAGAGGAGGACGATATGTGGGCAGTAAAGTAACACACGCCCGACTACTAAGAGATCGTATCGAGGGCGGCTGCCCTGTGTGTAGAGGAAAGAGAGAAGAAGTCGAAGGAGGCCACTAGAATTTCCGTTCTGTTCTATTCTAGCTGACGATGCATCGTTTGGAGTTTTGGAGCACAGAGCACATACCAAGCACCATTGCCATTCTGTGAGGTTTTTTGATAGGTGGTGTCTACCTCATATATCAAATTAATCGAAATATTGGATATATCCGAACCCCCCCACGCCCATATTTCGTGGACTCGTGTTGTTTGTTACACGCACAATTACTGATGCTTCACCGAACGCTGACATAAAAAGCAATCTATTTCAGCTTCATGTTGCCAGATGTCACGTGAAACTAGTTAGGCATTAAGGTGGTATTAATTACCTACCTTTATAAAGATTCCATCCAGAGTTATCTCGACCACATACTGTACCTGCCCTTTTCATCCCTTGCACAAGCTACAATATCATCCACGCAAAGTCAACGAAATGGCAGACCGCCCAAGATACACAGTAGCCCAGCTCTCGCAATTTTACGAGCGCATCGCTCTACCTAAAGATAAGTGGCTATACTCGGTATCAAGTCTCTCAGGAAAAGAAAAATATGACCTCCTCGATCTCCTCGTGAGGCACACGCTGCTCCGGATCCCGTTCGAAAACCTGACACTGCACTACTCTTGGCATAGAACGATCAACGTGCGACCGCAACATCTCTTCAACAAGATAGTCCGCGCCCCCAGCCGGCGCGGCGGGTACTGCATGGAGAACAACTCGCTCTTCCATACCGTGCTTCTGAGCCTTGGGTTCAAGGCGTATATGGCCGGGGCACGCGTCTACGACGAAGAGCACGATAGGTACGGAGGATTCTCGCACTGCGTGAATATCGTCGTCATCGACGGCGAGAAGTGGATGGTGGATGTGGGATTCGGCGCGAACGGACCTACGTTCCCCGTCCTTCTTAGCGAACACAAACCGCAGTCCAACCCCCCCTGCGATGACCTGGTCGAGACCCGGCTCGTGCGCGAGCCCATCCCGCAGGCGGTGGATCAGGAGCAGAGGTTGTGGATTTATCAGCATCGTCTGGGTCCCGGGGAGGAGTGGACGCCGATGTACTGTTTTGTCGACTTCGAGTTCCTGCTTGAGGATATCCGCGGGATGAATCTGAGTCCCTGGAAGAGCCCGCACTCGTGGTTCACGCAAAAGGTGGTGCTGGTACGCTTCACGATGGCTTGGGAAAGGGATGCTCTTCTGGATACCCAGAGTGGGAAAGACACGTATGCAAGTGATGAAGCTTTTGGGGTAGTGTTTATAGATGGCGTGTTGATATTGTTGCAGGACTCGCTAAAGTGGCGGTCTGGTGGAAAGATACACTGGCAGATCAGATTTAAGGACGAGGAGCAGAGAGTGCAGGCTATAAAGAAGTACTTTGGTATTGAGTTGGACGAGGAAGATAGGGCGGCTATTATTGGTACTATAGGTGGATTGGACAAAAGGCGAATGTCGTAAAATTGAGATCGAGGCGGCTCCGAGATCAGAAAATCTTAGGTGCAAGCTTTGTTACTCTATGATACTGCATATTTGACAGGATCATTTTATGTCTTATGTCATAATCACTCTGGGCTACATAAGAGGTTGTGCCTTACTCAATCACCACTTAATATCAAGTTCAACTTTTTTTTATTTAGAGCTCCCAGGGAAGGTAGTATAGTCGCGTGCGAAATGCCTCACCCCTATCGTTGGGTGTTAGCTAGAGCAAGCCACTCCTGAATATTCTTGGCCGCCAAGCGAGGCAAACCCTTATACCGCTCTCCAGCATATGTATTCTCGATAGCTTGAGCCAGACGTTTAGCTTTTGAGATAGTGAGCCTCTTAGCGTTGACCGGGTGTTCGCTTTGCACGAACTCATCCGCCTCCTTGGTCAAGTCTCGTCGCTTCCTCCTCGTGCCATTATCGTCGGCCTTCTCGGCGGTGCAGAGCGCACAGTCGCACTCGAAACCCCACGTGGTCGTCAGCGCCGTCTGTCTCGCCTCGTAGTCGCTCGACTCGTCGTAGCTGTGGAAAAGCTCATCGCCGGCTTTGATGAGCTGGATGGCGCGGACGACCATCAGGTCGCCGACGTATTCTTTCTTGACGTTGGCGATGCAGGAATGGTTGATGTAGGCGGCCCAGATCCAGAGTCCCGTACTCGCGTTTCTCGCGCCGTCTTCTCCAAATTGGCTGCCTGGGCCAAATGCATTGCGAGACATGATGTCGTGTACTCGGAACGTGTCAACCACCGAGCCATCTTCAGTCGTTGACACATTCTTGCCGTCCCCTTGATAATCGCCGTATAGGCCGAAAACTCTTTCTATTTGGGAAGGGTTGCTGAGGAGCTTTTGCACGATCGACTTGCTGAGTCCAACGGGTGATACTCTTATTCTGTCGTCTCGTGCGTCGTATGTCATAGCCGTTAAAGCCTCCTTTTCGTAACCCCAAACCACACAGAATGCCTTCTCGCACATTACTATTTCCCCGGCCGGTATGTCACGAGTTGCGAATAGACCTCGTCCTTTTCCTGTGCTCTCCTTAACTTTCGTATTGCTAATAAAGCTCGCCGCATCCACGCGCGGTCGGGATCTGGATAAGCTAGCTTGGATCTTCTTGAAATTGTACGCCCCTGTCTCTTGTTCACGGAGACGTACTTCGATGTTCTTCAGATAAGCAATCGCAGTTTTCGTATCGGATGTACGTTTTTGCTGCTCTTCGAAGAAACTCTTCGCTTCTTGGTATTCACCCAGGTTATATGCCGCACACCCGGCACGGAAGTAGGCTTTGCTGTCCAGATCCTTGGATCGATCTTCTTCGCCGTTGATGAGCGCTTCCTTTGCATCGCCTTTTGCTTCATCCAGTTGGTTCAAGAGGAGGTTGACATGCGCTCGGTTGCGAAAAATATCTCGGACAAGGTCGGGTTTGGTTTCCGACAAGGCTCCTTGCCTTGCAATTTCTATCCCCTTCGTATACATGGCGTGAGCCGAAACTAGATTCTGCTTCTGAAGCGCAGAGTTGCCTTTGTCTTTGAAAGCCAATGCCGATTTTTCCGCCGCCGCCGCATTGCCCTCATCTGGAACTTCCTCCAAACAGACTATTAAATCTGAAGGATGGTCGATCCGAATGGTGGGCTCGCCCTGATCGGTCAGAGTAAAATACGGCTCCTTTATAATAAAACTGGATGCAGACTCCAGTATGTCTTTGCCATGCCTTGATTTGTGCAAGCAAATCTCCAAACGCTCTGCGTCGTCTCCCGCTTCCTCTTGCACCATAGTCCATGATCTCGCGATTAGTGTAACAACGGGGCTCAGGCGCTTCACAGTGAGCCGACGGCCACGATGATGGGTATCCATTTGTAAATCGCCGAGTTTCATCGGCTCCAAGTCTTGGACTCGGATGGTGCATGGGGGATATGGCTGTCCTACGGCCAGTGCTGGTATCGTACCTCGGCCTTGTGTCTGTGCCTCGTCTACATCTCCTCCGCCCATATCGGCCATAAGAGACGCTCCGGTTGCTTGTCGCTTGGCGTCTCCCGGGTCTCTTCGCTCCCGCGCACTGCCCACAAGTTCGGAACATTTCTTTACCCTGTCTTTGACGGTATTCCGGATGCGCTCTGCTTCTTGCTCAGTGAGGAAGATGGTGTTTCCATCTTGCTGCGACATGATGAATGACAAGTGTCGTATAGCTACGATAGCAAGATATGCTTCACACAATCGAGTTGCCGCGCTAACATCAACTAGTAGGTGAAAACTGAGTGACTTCAATGTCTAAATTTCTTATCCTATGCGATTCTATTGAGTACAGTGCCTCGCACGGTAGTGCAGTACGAAATAGGAATGGTCCTTTTTCTCACATGCACAAATTTTTCAAGGTTAATCATTTTAATTATTCTATTCCAGCATCGTGCAGGAAAAAAGTGCACATTTTCCGTTACACTAGGACAAGCTACTCCAACTCTGATTTGCGGATGCTCGTCGCTATTCTCCTCTTCTCCTCATTTCTTATGTCAGCTCCAATTCAACTTTGGAGCAAATTACCTAGATCGGATTGATATGGTATCTCGGGTCACGCTAAAAGGGGGCGTAAGGCGGCACCGCTATAGAAATCTTGAGCGCCTAAACCTTGGTGTTGACCTTATGAACATCAACTTATTAGACCTCTATCGACATCTCGAGGCATGGCAAAAGGGGTTAGGATCATCTAATTGTAAGATATAATTTTAAGATCCTACTCAGCTCACGGTGGCTAAAATGTTACGGTAGGGTTCTTGAATGCTTTGGGGGTGTTTCAGTGCCGTTTCCTGGACCAATCGCAAGAAATATGCCTGGGCAGAACGGGCGAGATGCATCCTACAGCGGGATTAAAGTTGGCTACGGCTGAATATACAGGGGTGAAGTTTGGGGGCTGAAATGACCTGTAATATTTTATACCGCCGCCACCTAGGTATAATGCGTTTCTTGGGCGATTTCAGTGAGTAGGTACCTAGGTTATACCTTATCCTATCATGTACCCTAGGTAGGTGGGCAAAAATATGTTTTCCTGGCTTTCCTGGTTTTCTTTTTCTTTTGCACTTACAATGATAAATACCCTATTACCCTCGCAGGCCCCTTGATAAATAGTCCCAAGCATGCCTATTATCAAGACTAACTAGCTCTAGTCAGTCGAGTATACCATCCCCAATTCGATTCCCATCATCAGCGACCTTCGAAATTGCGAAACAGCAATTACAGAGCAGATGTAACGTTTGAGATTTGCATACCCCCCTATCATGTCAGCAAAACCCCATGCCAATGCATCGTCGCACAAGTATCATTGCGACCTCGACGAGGTTACCGGTCAACCCAATCTAATGAACCCGAAGGAATGAGTCTCAGGAAAGGTATGATGGTCGACCTGGAGCACTTGTTAGAGACCTACCGACTCTGACTACCTAATATTTGGGTTGAAAGCTCTTGTATGAGAGTTCCCATGGAGAAGATAGCAAGACCAGAAGTGGTAGACAAGGAGACATATCTAATGAGCTCTAGGTGCTCCGACAGGGTTTCTGGCGACCTGGTGTGCGTGATGGACTAGAAGTGATGGACTAGACAGACCCTTGCGGATCTAAGGCGTCCTACATCCTCGTGACCCCCGTGATTGGTACCCTGGGTCTAGTAGTGAGGGTGGTATAATGCATCGCCGAATATGAAGGGAGCTATCAGTCAGCATGCAGGGTTGAGTAGTTCCCATCCTTATATCTCTTTCTTTTTTTCCATACTCCGCTCATAAACCATAACTTGCTTCGTAAAATAAGGGGAAACTCAAGCGTGTAAATATCATCAATCGCGTACTTTCTCAAATATGGCCCCGTCGCTGGCGGGCAATCTTGGGCCGCTGACCGCAGCTTGGACTCCTCCATCGTCATGTACAATTCCCTTCAATTTTTGTACCGACTCGGAATGCACAGGGATATTTGGCGCCACATGTGCTCGGACATACGAAGATGATTGTACTGATTCCAGAGCCTCTTGTACATCGTCTTTTACCTATGTCGGCTACGATGACCCCGACTGCTGGCCGCCGCGCTCCTCGTCGATCTCGTTGCCAACAGATATCTTACTATCAGGATGGGGATATTATTCCCCTGGAATTCTATGCCCAGCTGGTCATACCAGCGCTTGCTTTGCTACAGCAGGTGGTCATTCGGATTGGCAACCACAGATCCCTTTGCAGAGCGACGAAACAGCAGCAGGATGTTGTCCAAGGTTGGTTTCTTTATCCTAACACGCCCACGTTAGTACCATTCGACGCCTAATTCCATACAACATAGCTCCTTTGTATGTGGCATCTCAGACGGCATTCCTACCTGTATCAACACAGCACGGGCATCTTCGGGCTTTGCTATGACATGCGTCAGTACAGGCTCCGCATTCGAGCCTCAAACAATACCTACTACCATCACCTCCGGCACAGAAGAAATCACAATTAACAGTCGTACCCTTTATGCTCCGCTTATTCAGATCAACTGGAAAGCCACAGATCGAACTAGCACTAGCAGTTATTCGGCGCCTTCAGAAGCCCCTTCGGAAACATCGACGGCGGATCCGTCACAGCAGAACTCCCTATCCACAGGTGCCAAAACGGGAATTGGTATTGGGGTTGGAGTTGCTGTTCTGGCTCTTGTGGGTGTGTTAAGTTGGCTTCTGGTACGATATCGACGATCGCGGCAGTCTGGAAATAACGAGTCGTATATGCCTCCCGCCGAACCTCCGGCAGTGCAACAAGTCTACCAAGATCATCAAATCCACCAATTGGAAGGCCAGCAAAAGTATGAATTGAGTGGGAATGATGGTCATGTCCCCGGACATGTATATGGTGGTTATGGATATCCAAGTAATGAAAATGGGACTGGAATTCAGGGAGGTCAGCCACGTCTATACGAATTAAGTTAAATTTGACATGTTTGAATGGCAGTTGGTGTATTTTATACCGATAGTACCTCTTATTAGTTTTAATTTTCTCTAAATTCCGGTCCAACGACGGACCAAGGTATTGAGTTATCGAATCTCAATCTAACTCATCCTGCTAGTATCGGAATATGCCTAAGGATAGATTTCACTATCACTCCACCGAAATCTACCTAGTGAGTACCACCTGGCTTGCTCTCTGCTCATAGTAAGAGAGAATATAGAGTATAGGCAGTTAAATACCTTGGATTCCCTTAATCAGACCATCCATCTTCTCCTTCTCTGCCTTCTCCTTTTCCGCCTTCTCCTCTTCTTTCTTTCGTTGACGTTCCTCCCTCTCCCTTTTCGCATCCTCGTACTTGATCAGAGTTTTCGTTCCCCAGGTAATCAGCTTCTCGGGTTCTTTGAGGCAGAATAGTACCAGCTCCCTGGAGGCAAGCGTATCCTCGACACAATCATGACCTTTTCTAGATGTTTGGATTGCGATCTCCATGAGTTCCCGAGCCGACGTCTTCAGGCCCCAGCTTCGAGGCACCTTGACTCCTTTCCCGAACACGGCTTCTTCAACGAGGATGCCGGAATCGACGACTCGCTCATGGGCGATGTGCAAGACCCTTAAGTCGTTGTTGAGAGCGTGGCCGATGAGTATGGTGTTCGCGTCGGCAAACTCGAAAATCTTTGCTCGTGCTGCCGGCCATCCCTTAAGAGCTCGACCACTGACCTTAGCCTCCGACATCAAGGCTGCCGTCACGCCGCTGTACTTGGTGCGCCAGTTTCTAACAGGCTGAGTCGGAGCCACCAAGGCATCGATGAGAACTTCTCCGGTGAACAGGTCAACAGCACAGATTTGGGCCAGCTCATCCTTTCCTCCAGCGACACCAACCATTTCGCAGTCAATAGCAATGGCTAGTCGCTTCGCAGCCCCCTTACGGCGTGCTGGCGCTGACACGAACGTCTTGACGCTGTACTTGAAGTGTTTTTGGTGCGACGGGTCTCCGGTATAGTAATTATGAGATAGTAGGACATTTTGGTCGTGGCAACGGTCCGCTAAATCAGTAATCAAGCCCGGGCTTTCTTGCTTCGATGCCCACGAGTATTTTCCAGCGAACGGGTCTGATGATGCAGGAAGAGCCATCTCTTTGGTTTGCTGGAAGACCAGGGAAGTTGCCTGATGTGTCTTCTTAGGTTTGCGTGAGTTTGTGATGACTACTAAGATAGCAAGTAAGTGTTTATCCAAGGTGGTTGTTTATTGGTGAGGAAAATGAACGGTCCGTACCTTCAGTAGATTGTGCTTCTTTCTTTCCTGATGCCTCCCCAGTCGCCGTAGGTGCTTGAGTAACTGCTGCTTGCTTGACCAAGGTAGCACTAGAGTTCACACTCACAGCTTTTCCCAGAAAACGTTTAGTCTGGGATGGCATGCTTGGGTCACCCTTGTGTTTGGCAGCAGTTCTTTTGTGTCGTTCACATCCAGCTTTTGTTGCAAAAGATTGAGAACATAGTGTGCAAAATCTGGCTTTCATATGGCCTGTTTGGTTTACATGTTGGGCAACTGACGGACTGTTCTTGAAGGTCAATGCACAATCGCATCGAAATCTATCGGGTGGTCTTTGAAGTTCTTTGCCTTGCACCATGATGGCTGAATACCGCTGAAGGGTGAGTTAATGGCGATTTTCTGTAACGGCGTTGGGAGTTAAGGTGGGAAAAGATCAGAAGATAAGTCTGAGGCCTATGCCGTAACATGTAGGTATAATAGAGGGTTTAAATGTATTCCTTTTCATAGGAGGCCTAACGTATTACAGAGTCAGCCTGGACTGGGCAGTGAGGGCGACAACGACCACAAATTGAGTTGTCAAATACAACATTCCCAGCGAATCAGAGACCACGCGTCTATGCATATTCATGTAGACTCCATTCAAATATAGAGCCTCGCATTATATTAGTGATTTGCGTCTGTTGGTAATTTTGGAGAAACACTGTTGGTTACCTTTTTCCATTTGCTAGTCGCCAGCTACAGCCAAATGCCAATTGATTATAAATAACCACGTAGGCGACTCACTTGTCTAACTGCCTGTTATGCTTCGCTTCCGATTATTATGTGCAGAACTGTGGAATATCCGAGAGGCAGCCAGAGTTGTTGGTGGCGGAGCAGCTATTATGAAACGACAGTGAGGCCAAAAGCTTGACCAGGTGTTTTTACACTAGATGAGATCCATCCATGTTAGAACAAAGGAGATGATTCTTATTAAATCGGTCTCACCCATGAGGCCACCAACGACCACTCAAGAACTCGATAGTTTGCGAGCCTTCACAACTACCATAGACGGATTTTCCAAGAAAACCTTCCAGTACTCGGGGTCCTTCCTCACAGTCTCCTTATCCTCGTACGGCTCAATCTCTACTTCGCCGAGCCCGTGCTTCTCATGCATCTCGGTTGATCCCGAGTAGCTAACTTCCCACGAAGAGGCATCAAAACTCATCGGAGGATCAGAGTTTACTTCAAATCGGAAGAGGATACCACCAGGAACCGGGTTGAAGTCCTTGTACGTAATGCCGTACTCCCCGTTAGCAGCACACCGAGCATAGGGATCGCCGCTGCGCACGCCGACGAAGCGTCCACCAGGCTTCATGTACGTGCTAATATTGCGCCACATATTTTCGAGGTCGGCAATATTGCTCGCGTGGTCTAGAACCCAGTTTGCCACTTACACAGGGCTTAGTACTTGCTTTTCATGAAGTGAATACGGAGTTTCACATACTGACTAAGTCGTACGTTCCATGGCCACCTCGAAGTGGTAAGTGTTCCAACGGCTTGGATACATCAGCCTCGTGCCAGGAGATGTGATCTCCATATTTGGATCCCGTAAATCGGCGACCGACACTCAGCATTTCAGGGCATACGTCGACGACATCCACGATGGAGGCACCACAGTCGATTGCTTCCCTGGCACGAGAGCCCTCTCCGCCGCCCAGGTCAAGCACAGTGTAGCCAGTACAGTCGCCTAAAGCTGATTCCACAAGCTGCGCTTCTAGAATAGCATATGGTGACTTGGGATAATCCTCGTTGTACGAGCGCGCATGCTCCCCGTATTGCTGTTTCAGTACTTCGACGGACGCCATATCTGGTCTCTCATGTTCAAGGGGTTCTGTACTGGTTTCGTAAGCTATAATAATCCATCTAGATATATTGAACTTATAATTACCTCTCGTCAAATCACCCGGAGAATGTCCTCGTTTTCGGCAATCTCGATCTTACTTGCTTACATGGCCGTTGACGATCGAAGCCACGATCGAGACTGCGGGGTATATGCATGTGAGATAATATTGCGCGGTTTTATTCAAAAGGGTATCGGCAGCTGTGTTTTTGGCAGCAATGAGATTTGTCCAGACCCGGACAACTTACAGCTGAACAGGGAATAGTAACACACAGCACTGTTATTCTAAGCATTGTGAAGTTCATAGCAAGCTACCTGGGTTGTTTTCACCAACACCAACACAGCACCCTTTTCCATAGAGTAACATTGGGTACGTCGAATCTGAATCCGAATGTCTCAGACGACTTAAGCCACTCAGATAAGCGACGATCTCACACCACTTCGTACCACATTTCTGAAGCCCAGCTGCATGAGGTGGCTTGAATAAGATGTATCGGGTACCTTATTAGTATTACGTATTTTGTACACTCAAGTCCAAGTACTTTATACCCCTTGATACTTAGTAAATTCTCCGCCCTAAGACGAGAACCCCTCACACACTCTTCTAACCTAATAGCCCGTCATTCTCTATTCACGTAGGAACATGCACGATATTGAACAAACTTAGGTAGACTACATGAACAGTTCAATTCGTAAAGCTCGAAATAACCAAATGATGACAACATTCACAGTTGAACGATAAAGGAGGTCGGTAAGGGGGTCTTAGTCTTAAAAATACGTAAAACAACCTGCTGGCTCGAGGTAAGAGAACCCGAGGATAGACTCCGCCGAAAAAGCTCCAACGACCACGAGATTATAACTTCAAATGTATAAGGCGAATTTGTAAGCGAATCGCTACTCTCCCGGATCTACTTTACTAATAGATTAAAGCTCAATGGAGGCTATACTAACCATTACGTTTCTCGCGTTATATGTCACTCAGAGCGGCCACAAGTGTATATTCGAATATCTTCGATGTCTAACACGTACCACAGTTCCTTACGGCTAGATCTTTGTTTGGTGCAGTCAGATTTCTAGCAGCCTAGTAGTGGGAATTGAGATTAGAATCTGATAGCTCATGGTTGGTCAATATTTGTTCTGGGTATGCTTTCATCGGCGTGTCCTCACGAGATGATATTGGTCTGCAAGGCGAGAATCAGCGATACCCCGTATTCGCAGTCGTGGTACACATATCAAATGTCCCTTTTTAGGTCTCCTTGTAGACCTGATAGATGGTCAGGTGGCTAGCCTTTCGAAGATATAAAGACTCGAACTCTCCTCAAGGAACTCAAAATCGAATCATAGAGAACAAAACACTCAATCTTCACGCATTCTTAGCCATTTTGATATCCTGCAACACTTTCTCTCACAGATTCTAACAAAATCAACTCCCAAACATCAAAATGAAAGCCACCTACGCCATCTTCCTCGCCGCCCAAATCTTCAGCACCCTGGGCTCTCCCGCCGCAGCCTCTCCCGAAACCGACTGCGGTGACTTGGGCGTCTTCAACACGACCCAGCTCCCAGAAATTATCGACCCCAATGCCGTACGAAAATGCGTCGAACACCCTCTAGGCAAAGTCAAAGACGTGGTCATTTCCGAGCGCAGCGTAGGCGGCCTGGTTGAACGCGCCTGCTGGCATGGAAAGCCTGTTGGATGCACTGCTGGAAGTCGTGCGGCGACGGCCCTTGGTGCTGGACCGCCCGCAATGATGGTTTTGGAGATTGGTACACTTGCAGCAACTACGGGGATTGCTCTGCTTCATTCCCTTGCAGCGAGAGGTCCGGTGGTGATTGTGACTCCTGTGGTTGCAGCTGCTAGAGAGATGGAATGGATTGGGATCAAGGCATAGAAGCCTAGTCTTGACACCATCCAAAGGGGGTTTATCAGTCTCGGGGACACGGGTAGATGCCCATTCTTAGGACTGCATCGAAGTTTGAGATGTTATGGATTCAGAATTGAAGAAATTTCCTTCACAAGGCATTCGTTTAGCAATCAACATACATTCTTTTAACTCCATGAAGATGCACTGTGAGCGCTACAGCAAATCCACAGATAGGGAGTAATATTGTCTCATCAACCTGTAGCTCAGGAAATAGTGTTAATCAAATATCTGCCTAATCTAGTTTACATCATTATGGTAGAACAACTGCTTTGGAGCCCTCCTTGTAACAAATACACCTTTGTATGGTACACCCAATCAACATCATGGACGTAGGTAGACTTAAAAAGTCCTACACAAATGAAACCCAACAAGTATCGACACAGTCCCCCACTCTTAAACATTTTCTTCCGCCGGCATACCACTTGGGATACATCATACCCTTAGATTCCTGTAGATGGAGACAGGAACTAAAGAGAGATGACGTATCGACAAATTGAGGATATGCGCAGCGAAGAATTAGACATTACCACTTTCCTCCTATCCCATCCAAGCACACGTGCTGTTCATACAATCCCCGCAATAACAGCCATCACGGCACCATAAAGACCAACGCAAACAAGGAGTTCCCAGGTGCGAATAGCCACGATGCCCCCCTGAATTAGGGCTCCAAGGATGCTGAGTCCTACCAGGGTCACCACCGTCAAGCGACCTGGGTAGCCGGGTATGATCAAGAACGTCAGGATGGGCAGAATGACAGCCACCGTGACCGCGACAGACAACGGAATGATTGGCGGCTCATCGTATCCATCATCGCCGGTCACAGTACTGCTTTCCTCCTGCCTCCTGTAAGGCGAAACAGCCCGAGGTTTGCTAGGCGATCTGCTGCGGGGCTCAGACATGGGGAAGGTAGGGTGCTGTATCGGCATCTGCATAGGCATCGGCATCTGCATCGGTATCGGCGTAGGCACAGGGTCCTCGTCGATGACATCTGGTTCGTCCTCGCTCACGCACACCAAGTCGTCCGGGTTATCCAGGAACCGAGTCTCGGCCTCGGCGACGGGGGCGTGGTTCGCAAGATAGCTGCGGTACTCATGAACGTCCTCCATCGACGGCGCGGGCAGGCCCTGCGTCTCCTTGAACGACGACAGGATGCGGTCTGAGGGTAGAGTCACATGAGCAAGGTAATTACACCGGTGAGTGTTCATGGAGAGGAAGGCCTTACTGTATTGGTCCAGCTTAAACCCAATCTTGCCCAGGATCTCCGCTTTTCGCCAGTACAGCTCGCCGCCCGCCATGCACTCCGCTCTTCTCGATGCCGGGAAGATGAGATTGGGGGCGCGTCGGTTTTGCGTATCCAACGCGTCGAGCCGGTGGAGTTCCTCTTCCAGCTCGCAGATCTCGTCCTGGAGGTATAGCAACAGCCTATGATTCAACGTCTCGAATCTACGGTATATGGGTCGAAGATTCGGGCCGTTATGGGCTGGCGAAGATGCGGATAACCTCGCAGCAAGCAACTCATAGCCTGTCAATGGCAATCGTTCTGGTCTGGGCGGAGGCGGTGGTGGCCGGCCCCGTTTAGGTTCCCGTGGCGCATGGTCGATCGGAGGAGTATGAGAAAAATTTGGGGGCGGACGGGGGAATTCTGGAAATGCGTAGCTTCTCTGCCTATCCTGAGGCGCTGGCATCCGAGGAGGCCCTGTGTGAGGGGCTGGACGACCCTCTTCATTTCCGTTGCCGCCACGTTCTGGACTCGTGCTCCGATCGGTTTCATGTTCGCCAACATTTTCCGATGTGTCGTCTCTGAAGCCACTTGATATCGATGTGCCGATACTAGATGGTGACTGGGCTTGGACAGATGTGGTGGATGTTGGAGAGCGACGAGCAGCCTCTTCCATCGACCTGCGAATGCTCTCTGGAGTGATGGTTGGTGAATCCGAATCTAAGAAGCTGAATGCGTCGGGCTTCTTGGGTGGTACTCTCTTCCGTCTAATCCTTGCCTTTCCGGGGATTTCAGTTGAGATGCTCTCGCCCGAGCCCTCTGATTCATGGGAGCTCGGGGCTATTGTAGCTAGGTTTGTCGACACAATTGATTGGGGACTGAGAGGGGCAAGTGAATCGTTTTCGGATGCTGTTTCAAAGTGATCCGTTTCTTCAGCTGCGAAATCGACGTTTGGCTCAACATCGCTTGCTCTTTCGCCCACGGTTGAGGATATCATGGCTGGATCATCGGGACGAAGCGTAGGATCGGAGGCATTCAAGATGCTCGAAAATCTTCTATGAGCCCTGTTTGGATTGTTGGAGCCATATTTTACGCTAGGCTCCCAAGGTCGAGCCTCCGTATTGCGTCTTGGTAAACTTCTTCTCCTTGAAAGCATGGGGTACGGATAATTGGAATGGTCCTGATCCTGTTGGAAGCGATTTTGTTCGTCAGCCATGGTGTATCTAGCGATTTGCCAAGATGCGCCTCGATCGATGGCGGCCGGGACAGATGAAGAACGGTAATGTCTTGAAGACGACATCAGCAGGAATTAGGCTATGGCCCCTAATTATCCCTTAAAACCCTATATTTTGGCCCCGTGGCATAGTAAGGAGAGAAGGAAATGCGAACACAGCGTGAAACACGCATACCTCACAGTATTGGGATGCAAGTAGCCGTCCATGAAAACGACGTAGCAGCGTTTACCAGACTAGAGTCTGATTGGCCATTGACCTGACGAA
Organism: Hypoxylon sp. CI-4A; assembly: GCA_002120315.1. Taxonomy (NCBI): domain Eukaryota; kingdom Fungi; phylum Ascomycota; class Sordariomycetes; order Xylariales; family Hypoxylaceae; genus Hypoxylon; species Hypoxylon sp. CI-4A. The sequence goes on from KZ111561.1 coordinate 164,584, forward strand.
CGGAAGACTGACAAATATCAATTTAGTGAATAGCAAAAGACAAATGGAATTATTAGGCTACTAGAAGCTATAAATCATCATTTGAAGGACATGTGGCCGACGCAAGTGGATATGGTACACGAGGCGCGACGGCGATGGTTGAAATTGTAGAGTTCTGCGAGGCTAGATCGCATACCACAACCAGTTTGAAGGTAGGTGATCCTATAAAGAATCCTGATTAATACCTACCTATTGGATGGGGAGAAGATGAAGGAGGGAGAGTGATGAGAAGGTCGGATATCCGAAAGAGGATGACCTTCAACCCTCCTCATAATCCATAACCATGGGTTGACCTGTCTGGCCGGCTGGGTCAGGCGACGCGGCAATCCTGTTCCAAAGCATGATAGGATTATCGAGGTGTTCCTCCAACATCGATTGGTCGCATGAAAGTGTCCTGATATCACACTCAAGATGATTGGTTGGCTCATCGAGTTGATGTGAGTGACGCGAATAAATCTGATAGTGATCCAAGCCACATGGCGCGCTTGCGGATGGTGACCGGGCCAAGATAATGGCCTCTTAATATCACACCAAATCAAAACGGCGTCTCATCCCTTTTCCGACATCACCAAGTTTCCATTTTGAGATGTTGTCGTCGATGTACAGTATGTCGATTTCCAAGTTGAAAGTGGAAGTGGAAGTGGAAGTGAAGTGTGATGAAATGTTTAAAACGAAAACGAAAAGGCGCAATCACTTACAGGGATGAGTTAATTGCCTACATAGTAGTCTAGGTGCCCGTATCCGTAGATCTGGGATTAGTGGACCTCTGCCCCCTTAACCGACGGATAGGCACCGCCTATTCTAACATCTAACGTCATACCTATGTACTGCTAGCCGCTAGCGCCTACCTAAGGTACAATTACACACCGGCGTTCATCCGAAATGCCCCTCTAAATTGATAAGATAACAAAAACAACCGGAGCTGCTTCCAGTTGAGCTCGAATCACGGATTTGCGCCGCTGTTACATTTCCGCTGTTCCTCTCCGACATCGATCACCGACGACATCCTTTGGACCAATTCGACATGTCGCGACTTAGAGTTGCTACCCTCAGTCGATACTTACTCTATGGCCAATTTTCTACCAGAAACTGTTTAAGAGCACCAGCACGTACTACTTCTACAGCTGTTCGAAATCCTACGAGTGCATGGGCCTCCCAGACTCGAGCCATCCACGTCGATACAGCTTCCACTGCAGCCGAAAGTACACCTCATCCAGCACATATTCCGCTGAGAAAGCAACTGAAAGACGAAGCTAAGAAACAAAAGACACTGGGAAAGAAGAAGAAAAAGAATGCCAATAACCAAGTTGTGGATGGTTGGGAGCTTACCGTGGGAATCGAGATCCATGCTCAGCTGAACACGGCCAAGAAGCTCTTCTCACCCGCCACTACATCATTCAACGATGACCCGAACTCCCATGTCGCCTTTTTTGATCTCGCTACACCTGGAAGCCAGCCAATTTTCCAGAAGGAGACTCTGATACCTGCGCTCAGGGCTGCTTTGGCATTTAACTGTGATATACAGAATGTAAGCAGATTCGATAGGAAACATTATTTCCACTGGGATCAACCATCGGGCTACCAAATCACACAATACTACGAACCATTCGCGCGCGATGGCAGGATTGTACTCCAACCCAGAGATGGTATTGCGCCGGAAGATGGCGATGGTGTTTCTGTTGGGATCAAACAGATTCAGATGGAACAGGACACGGCCAAGACCATGGCGCAACCTGGCGAAGTACACTGGATTGATTTTAATCGCGTTGGCGTACCCTTGATAGAGATCATTACTCTACCAGACATTCATCATCCCGCCACGGCCGCTGCCTTGGTCAGGAAAATACAGATTATATTAAACGCAGCTGATGCCTGCGTTTCAGGCATGGAAGCGGGTGGACTGCGTGCGGATATCAATGTATCCATTCGAAGAAGCGACGACCCTTCTGCGCCGCTGGGCCAGCGAACCGAGATCAAGAATTTAAGTAGCTTCAAAGCCGTGGAAGATGCTATCATTGCCGAAAGGGATAGGCAGATTGCCGTTCTTGAGTCTGGCGGCACAATAGAGAGCGAGACGCGCGGATGGTCTATAGGATCGACCGAGACTCGTCGATTGCGTGGCAAAGAGGGCGAGGTGGATTACCGGTACATGCCAGATCCTGATTTGGCGCCTGTTGTTATTGGCAATGACCTGGTTCACCATATTCGTGACACCATGGGTGAGCTTCCCGATGGGGAAGTCGACGAACTCATCCAACGGTTTGGACTGACCCCTAAGGACGCATTATCCCTAGTTGCACTCGACGGAGGCATGCGAGTGGAGTATTTTTGGCATGTGGTTGATCTTCTCGCCGAGCGGTTTGGCCCTGATGCAAGTTCACCCAAGTATTCCTCTGGCTACCAGCTTGCTGCGAATTGGATCTTACATGAATTGGATCGATTAACATCGGCGCGCAGCGAAGATGCTACACAAGATTTAGTATTTACAAAGGACGGTCAGTGTCATCGTATCCCTGCCATTCATCTTGCGGACATATTATCCTATCTACACCTAGGCAAGATCACTGCGAAAGTGGCAAAAGAGCTCCTGTGGGCTGTCTTTCGCCGGAGGATCCCTGATGAGTATCCTACGATAGAATCCGTTCTTGATGAGGAGAACCTGTGGTTCCATGAGCTCACCGAAAGGGAATATGTTGAACTTGCACATGCCGCAGCAGAAGGACAAGACGAAGTGGTAAAACAGTTCGTAAACTACAAACAATATCCACAGGGGAAGCTGATGTTCCTTGTTGGTCGAATGATTCGACTTGGCGCTGAGGAGAGAATCGATCCAAAGGAAGCGGAACGAGTCATGAGGCGAGTGTTGGAAGAGGATTTGGTTCCGGGTATTTCCCGAGACTAAGTGTAGCTTCATTCTCTATCTACCTAATGATATGTTCGCATGTGGATCTATCACAATAAGATACCCCGACCTATGAACCAAGACCTACACATATACCCATATACCCCAGCTTACATCTAACTCACTATGACGCAATTCTAACATGCCGAGTTCCTGGTATGACATGGATACATCCATAGCGGCGCCCTTGTTCCAAGGATACAAGAGGTAATTATTTTATTAAAATATTTGAGAAATCGCAAAAGTTTCTTCATTAAGATTTTGAGTACCGTATACACGCATCACTCTGAAAGAAACATTACGACGAAATGACTTCCCCAACTAAACCAGTTATTGATCACGTTGTGATTCTAGTCCCTCACTCATTCCTCTCTTCTCCTCCGGATTGGTTCAACGAGTTATTTAAATTTCAATCCGGAGGCCGCCACGCGGACGGATTGACCGAAAATGCGCTTGTGTTTTTGGAAGATGGTTCCTACCTAGAGTTCATCGCCTTCGTACCGGACGTCGACCCAGCGAAACGGGAGTCGCATCAGTGGGGGTCGAAAAGGGAGGGCACAGTCATCGACTGGGCCGTAACCCTGCCGTCCTCGGCGGAGGACACAAAAGAGGGGAAGGAAGACGAGGAGACAAAAGCCTCAAGACTAGAAAAAGAATTCCACGCAGTGCAAAAGCAAGTCCAGGATGCGAACACGGGAATCATATACGCGGATCTGAAACGCGGAGGCAGAACGAGACCCGACAACGAGGTTTTGAAATGGGCGACCGCGTTTGGAAAGCGGAACGACAAAAGCGAAAAAGAAAGCTCGGAGTCGGACGGGGACGGAGAGGCCCTGGAGCCGGGCACCGTGCCGTTCTGGTGTCTGGACGTCACACCGCGGCACCTGCGCGTGCCCTACCTCGAGCCCCAAAACACCGAGCACCCCTCGGGCGTCGTGGGTGTCGCCAAAATGGAGGTGTTCCCCGGGCTGCAGGAGACGGTCGACAGCGCGCGGGGCGTGTACGACACCCTGCTCGAGCAGGACGCCGCCGAGATCTCGGCGTCGTGGAAAGTTGGCACCCTCGCCGGCGAGAAAGTCCACTCCAATGGCATCGTGCAGCTCAACGCGTCGGATGGTCCGGCCAGAATTGACATCTCGTTTTTCACCAACGATCCTGGCTTGGCTAGGACGATGGTGGGTGGCAAGGTGGACGAGGAATCCAGCTTGACGTTCCGCCTGGTTGCTGCGTATGAAGAGGAATGATGATGAGTCCGGTGCCCTTTTTTTTCTTTTTCAAAGAGGCTTCCTCTTGGTTACAATTGCGAGACTATGGGCATTTTATATCATGAATCTTGTGGTCATGTAAAGCCACGTATGTACGTGTGTTACGAATTACGAGCAGAATCGAAATTATTCGCTTCTTCATCTCTATCCAACTAGGGCGAATGAATTGGATTTTATTACGCTTCAGACTAGCAGTCGCATAAAACATTTCTTGCATATTCGAATTGTAATCAGTTAATCCAAATCCCAACTCCAAGTTTACGCCTAGAAGAACCAGTCCGTCTGTCCGTCCTATTTACCTACGTGCGAATTAGACGAAGCAAAAGACCAGCCATCCCTCTGCCGCAAAAAGCTCTCGACCCTCTCATGTCTATTGAGGACAGCCTTTTCGGTCTGCAGTTTCCTTATATCCTCACTGATAGCCGCGTGGTTCTGATCCCTCATCTCTACAAGGTTCATTGTGGTCGAGGTTGCTCGCCTCGCCTGGCCGATGCCTCCGATAACCACAAAGATGCATAGCACACTAGCAAAGAGCTGGTTCGACATGTACACAGGATGCTGCTGCTGTCTCTTCCCGCCGCCGCCGCCGCCTTCCCGTTCGTTGTACCATCGCTCCCAATCCTCCCAGGTGGCGTTCATGCTCGGATTGCCCGGTGTCTCCCGCCACGACCTGTCGGCGCTGCGATATATGTTCTCCATGCTGCGCGAACCGCCCCAGCCCGCGCCGTATAGGTCGTACGCCTTTCGCCTGGTCGGATCGCTCAGGATCTGGTTCGCCGCGACGATCAGCCGGTAGCGCTCCAGTCGGGTCGTGTGCGACAGCAGGTGGTGGCCATGGGTGTGGCGGTGCCTGTCCGGATGGTAGATCTTGACCAGCTCGTAGAACCTGGCCTTGCTGTAGGGCGCCGTCTTGTGCTGGTCGAATATCTCGTAGGGCGTGGGGTGCTGCGACGAGGGCCAGGCGTGCGCATTGTGAGCAGACTGCTGGTCCTTGTCCTTCTTCGGCTCGTCGGAAACCGTGGCGTAACCTCGTCGCCGCGGGACGAATGACTTATTATTATTACTATGTTCTCTCCATTGAGGCCATCGTGGGGTGGAAGGGCTCGATGACGTTATGCAATGGCAGGGATAATAATAATAATAGGGTGGCGAGGACGAAAGAAGGGAGCTAGTAGTAGAGCTGGAGCAAAGCGCGACGGCTGATTTCTTGAAGATGGGCATAATTTAGTTTAATTTATTGTTGTTGTCATAGGACATTGCTCATGAAGCCCCATTTAACGTAAAGACCTCATGGCGAACTTCCCCGAGTTGGAAGGTTCGAAGTTGCGAGAGATTCCTAGGTAGTTTCTTGTAATTACTTATTATAAGGACAATGGACAATGAGAAAGTCAATGGTGGATTTTGGTTGGAGAATCCTTGGAGGGATGAATAAGGTATATCGGAAATATGATCGAAATGGCGCAAACCCGCTCAAGCCGATTGACCGATGGCACTGATTAAGGTGCATAGTTGACCATGTTTGGGGCCGTTGTAGGCACTTTATGCGCTGTAAGGTTAGTGTTAGCTTGCCCCAAAACGCTGGTAATGACCGACACATTCCCCGCACCATTATGCACTCAAAAGCCGCCGCAACGTGCTCACGTAGCAGATGCATTAGTTTAGGTAGATCACAAAGAACAGTTTGTGATGGTTTCACGTCAACATTCTTGATATTTGTCAAGAATATTCCAAGTCCTAGCAACCGGCAAGGCTAGGACTTCATCATGAAATGCCTGGAGGACCAGAAATCTTAATTCGGACCACTTTCAACAACTCGTCCTCCTCTTCCGGACGTATCCCTCAACTCATCCTCTAAATTGTGAAGCTCGCCTTCCAGTTCACCAGCGCTGACTGCCGTCGAGACATTGTCAAAATCGATGAGAGTTGATTTCCCGTCATGAATAAGAAAGTTATGTTTGTTAATGTCCCCGTGCTTGACTCCTAACTAGTGTAGCTTTAGTAAAGCCGAACGGCAGAGACTAAAATCCTCAGGCGTTGCGTGATGGCAGTCATCGATACGGGCCATGATGAATCCAATGGCCCTCCCTTCTTCCATCAGGTGTCCAAGAAAAGCAGGACCAATTTGATGGCTGTCTATCAATTCATATGCCATCGTCTCCTTTTCTAGCTGAGGCACCTCCCAAGGAAATCGGGCGAATTTTGCAATGATCGTCGAATCAGAGCGAGAGCAGGTTGCCTCGTAGACGTTAGAGCGGAGTTTTTGTCCCATGCGAAGTTCCAAGTGGTCGATCTGAGTAGGATGCCAGAGCTTCGTGATTCCCGGGAGGCGTGTTTTCGAGACGGCAGCGAAGTAACCGACCCCGGTGGTGGGGCTGCGGGAGATACGGCCGACGTTCCAATCGCCGGAAGGAAGAGGCGGTAGCAGTGAGACCAAAGAAGGCTCAAAACACATATCATCGGGGTCATATAGGCCACCATCTATCGTAATATATTTGACGGATTTGTTGTCGATAAGAACACGGAACTCGCTTTCGCTTTCCAGGTCAACGCTTGCCTGGAGGACTTGAATGATAGCCATTGTAAACAACAACGGCCTGGACTCAATGGGCTTGGTTCAAGTTATATGCAATCTCACGATGAATCTTTTAGAGTACACACGGGTCGCGCCAGCCAACCCGTCAATTTTTAAGATGCACAGGGCTATGATTATAAGGTTTTCACTGGCTGTAATTCAGAGGGTACTTTGACAGGGGACTTCAAATATTTTCGTAGATGTTGGTTCAATACTTACCCAGTTCAATCGTATGAACTCCCTTACGTCCTTCACCAGCAAATCAATTGACTACCTATTCCGATACACGACAAGACACAATCAAGCGCTCGGGTTTGACGTATGCTATATATGTACCTATATAATACACTTAAATAAAGCAGGAAAAGCGCGGGCTTTCTGACAGGAAGCTGGAGGGAGTTAAGAAACGTACGTATATACTTTCGAGATACGTACTTTGGGTATATATATCGTCGTGAATACCACTTAAGAGCTTCACAAGATATCTACCCTTCCCACACATGTCCAACCTAGTCTTCTAAGCACTTCCAATATCTGTATTTTCTATTCAGCAGGGCTCCAAAAACGCGGTACGGCGTCCACATCGTGCTTGAGCTGGCCAAGATTCATTCAGCCTTTCTCAGCTTCAGAAATCCGTCCAGTATAGATTCGCAGCCTCGACAAATGGTGAGTCTATTAGAGTTTGCAGCACCAACGCGGGCTGACTGACCGAAGCCTAGGGCAACATGTGCGAACAGGATTATCGCTATCACACGTGTGGCTGCACGAAAGTAGAAGAATTTCGCCAGTGCTAAGCGAGACTCGGTACGAATGTCAAGTGTACCCCCGGTTGTATGGTTAAGGAAGGGAAGGACGAAATGCGTCGCTAAACGGCCAGAATGAGACATGGAGGAAGGGAAGAGGGAGGGAACCAGTGCTGTGATCTCTGGCAACTAGTGTTTGACAGTCATTTTGAGTATATCAGCTAGCATCATGCAATATCATGCAATCTCATGCATTCCTCTTCCAACTTCTTCCAAGATTCAGTCTAAATAATGCTTTCGGTCTTGTATATTTCCACATTGCCGTAGGTGGTCATGAAACGAAACCGTCGTGAACTGCCGTCTATAATGAAGAGGTGGCCGGCTAGACTTTTCACACCCAATACAATGAAATCCCCATTCCACTTCGTGTAACGCTCTATTCAACCATGGCACACGAACAATTGCCGCAAATCGAAACGGATTCCCCGATCGTCCATCAATGGGGTCTGCAAGAAGGGGCTGCCGCGTATGGCGCGTGATGGATCCGGATTGCTGCGCGGCTGCCAATTTCACATGGTAGGCTTGAACCTTCTGGACTTCCATATCGGACACATATTTGTGCATAGCGCTCAACGACCCATGGAGTTCGACACCGGCACGAAGGGCAGATTCATAATCGACAAGGACTGACTGAGTAACCTTTTTCTCGTTTGGTGAGTATGTGCCAGGTATGACTCTCATGCGAGGTAATTTTTCTATGGTCTGGCGGTCCAATCCAAACTTCCGCCTAGCATGGCTGGGGAGCAGTGGTAGATATAGCCTATCCTGAGATAAACACAGAAAGCAAACCCGTTTGCATGTAAGAAGATAGAGGTAACCTCCGAAATCACCACACTGTCCACAATTAGACATACATAGTTTCTCGTACAGCGTACTGCAGGTAATCCACCTGCCGGTTCCGATACTTAGAATGCCGCGCAGTGCATTCCGCGCATGTGTGGTGATCGCTTTGTATTCTGGGAGTGAGTTAACTAGCTCTGCGGCTTGTCTATTGACGTGTCGAAAATCCGTGATAGTTCGCAAGTCAAGTTGGGAGAGGACCACTGAAATCAGCTCTGGAGGAAGAGCATCCAAGATACCGATATTTGCTGTGGGTGGTGAGCAGAAATGATCTCCTTCAGGTAGAGATTGGAAGGCAGGTAGGCTGCCGTCTAAAGTGTGATCATCGAGACGCAGACGAGGGTAGGTAATATTGTGGATTTCACGCTGGATCGGGGAGCATTCTGCCATCTTGAGTACTGATACACGAGTGCTGATAGACTTGATGTTATACTTGAGATGTTAACGATTCTTAATAATGAAGTCTATGCAAGTCAGTCAGGTTGCCGAATTATGAATTTAATTACGCAAGAAGTACGGATGACGCTATCAAAAGTTTCTGTCGCCGTGCGCCACACTGTCCGACACTGTCCGGCCATACAGTGCAGCTGACCCTAACCCTGCATCATCCAACAGCTGGCGGAGGATGTCCCACCGGCTGTTGACAGCTGAAACTTGGCTTAGGGTTAGGGTTGGGAGCACCGTGTATTTTAACAGTTTCCAACTGTCCCAAACACGGCGGCAGAAACTTTTGGTAGCGTCATCCGTACTATTAGATTACAGTAATTATTACAAGTGCTCCCGCAATTGAGCTTCGGAATACCCATAATTCCGGCGCGCCTGCGCGCCTGGTGGCCTAACCGAATTCTAACTGAAAGGCACGGGGCAGATGTGGGGTCTACAGCGCTAGAATCCATTCGCTGTTCGCTGATAACCCCACTGCTGATCGGATTAACACCGGTCCGCTTCACCATATGGCTTCGCAAGGACCCACCCTAAAGTTAATTTGATTGGACGTTAGCTTCGTCTTCCTTGGCTGGAGCTTTGCTGTGAGCACCGACCCCAAAGGAATTACAGCACACAAATTGTGGTGGGCACATTCGACGTCGACTTCGGAATCAGATCAGATCAACACCATTGAACTCAACTCTACCTCAACTCTACCGCCCAAGGCACAACTCCTCAACTCCACAAGGCATTTATTCTCAGGCCTTCTACCTCTTCAACTCAACTTCTAAATGACCCCAAGAATAAATTCGAATACATTTTAGTCGTCGACAACAAAAAACTATTACGACACACTAAAGCTTCCCCCGCGATTTATACCAACAACCCGTTTTCGAGATACCACCTCCCGTTCTTAGAACAGCCTTCGACCTCTACCGCGACGTTTCTCGTAATTGACTCTCGAGTCCTTACTCTCTCCGATCCTCATACACGGCTTGATATTGTCACCTAGTGGCATATCCAGAATTAAAATCCTCCCTTCCTTGCAGGCTGTGGCTTTGCCTTGCGCATATTCCGTGTTTCAGGCGTTGCCCTTATATCCATTCTTCGGTCGAGCCAGAATCCTTACTCGTCGGCACCGATCAATATTTGGCAAAGGTATGTGCTTGTTGACTAAGGGCGATGTGGCTGTGGATATGTCAAACTTCATTCAATACCCCTGGAACCATTTACTATTTATCTATTGTGGAATTCCATCACGTAGTTTCCCATTGACGTCTTGGTTTGGCAAGCGATACCATTTGGACGCCAGAGAAGCTCCAACCACAATTTTTCATATTTCTCCTGAATTTCTTATTCATTTTCAAGCTGATCAAGTTGCGTAATTTAGCGTCTTTGAGCCCATTGGTATACCCACACCTCCGCCAATTTGAAAAGAAGCAGTCCACTTCCGAAATTTTAAGATCCAGTCCACGATCACACGCAACTTACCTCATTACTCAGCAACCGTCTCCCCTTAGTTGCCCCTTCTCGAATACCGGTACTATATCACGCATACGACAGTCCATTCTCGATAGTCTGCCCACCTCTTCATAACTCCACATCGCGTTTCACACACTTGCACCGGCGCTTTACGCATTATCCACGCAGCCACCTGTTGTTCTGTGATACCTCTTGAAAATTAAGCATCTGAGCCGACTCCGCAACTAAACGCGGTATCTTGATAATGTCGGACTCTTTAGCAGCACAGCTGAGGGCTTCGAGCCTGAATGATGCCACCCAGAATGAAGACTGGAAGTCATCCTTGAATCTCCCCGCTCGGGACAACAGACTACAAACAGAGGTGTGTCCAAGAACCCCTAGGAACAAGAAAGACAAACTAATAATTTCCAGGATGTGACAAACACGAAAGGATTAGAATGGGATAACTTCGACCTCAAGCGAGACCTATTAATGGGTATCTTCGAAGCTGGCTTTGAAAAACCATCCCCTATCCAAGAAGAATCCATTCCGGTAGCACTAACGGGACGAGACATCCTGGCGAGAGCGAAGAACGGTACAGGGAAGACAGCTGCTTTCGTTGTACCCGCCCTGCAGCGAATCAACCCCAAAGTCCACAAGATCCAATGCTTGATACTGGTACCTACTCGAGAACTCGCCATGCAAACGTCGCAGGTCTGCAAGACTCTTGGCAAGCACCTTGGAATCAACGTCATGGTCACCACTGGAGGCACCACCCTCCGCGATGATATCGTCCGTCTGCAGGATCCTGTCCACATAGTAGTGGGCACTCCCGGCCGTATCCTCGATCTGGCTGGCAAGAGCGTTGCCGACCTCAGCGAATGTCCCATGTTCATCATGGACGAAGCTGACAAGCTGCTCTCGATCGAATTCACTCCCGTAATCGAACAGCTACTGCGATTCCACCCTAAAGACCGACAAATTATGCTTTTCTCCGCCACCTTCCCCCTCTCTGTCAAGGACTTCTCTGATAAGAACATGGACAGGCCGTACGAGATCAATCTGATGGACGAACTTACACTGCGCGGTATTACTCAATACTACGCCTTCGTTGAAGAGAAGCAGAAGGTACATTGCTTGAATACTTTATTCTCCAAGCTGCAGATTAACCAGTCCATCATCTTTTGCAACTCGACCAATCGTGTGGAACTGCTGGCCAAGAAGATAACAGAGCTTGGTTATTCATGCTTCTACAGTCATGCGAAGATGGCGCAGCACGCTCGCAACCGGGTCTTCCACGATTTCCGCAACGGTGTCTGCCGCAACCTCGTCTGTTCTGATCTTCTCACTCGTGGTATCGATATTCAGGCCGTCAACGTCGTCATCAACTTCGACTTCCCCAAGAATGCCGAGACTTACCTGCACCGTATCGGTCGTTCCGGTCGATATGGACATCTTGGTCTGGCAATTAACTTGATCAACTGGGACGATCGGTTCAATCTGTACAACATCGAGAAAGATCTAGGCACGGAGATTCAGCCAATTCCTGCCAACATCGATAAGAGCCTCTACGTTTACGACAACCCCGAGAAGATTCCCCGCCCTATCAACTCGTACGCCCCGAAGCCAGGAAACCCTAACGCTCACTCTCAGCAGAGCGATCAGCTGCTACACCAACAAAACAGTTTCCCCCAGTCTCAGGGCAGGGGTCAGGGCCCTCGCGGCGGCCAGTTCAATGACTCTCACCCTCCGCAGTACCAGTCCAACCGTGGTGGACCTCGCGGAGGCGGCCGCGGTGGTGGCCGAGGTCGAGGACGCGGCTACAACAACTATGGCAATCGTGGCGGCAGAGGACAAAGCCAACCACCTCAATAAGCCGAAACTATCCATAAAGGTGCTCAGATCCCATGCCAAGTCATTCACCATGGATAGAGATCTCGCGGATTTTATCCCATTTCGCATTGTACATATTTCTTTTGGTTTCTTCTGATTTGTAACATACCCATCATAGCTTCTTCGTTTGTTCCTTAGTCTCCCATCGTTTTCTCGATCTCATGAATGGAATTCTTCTAGCATTCTATGACGTGAGACCGGGAAATTCTACGTTTGGACGGAATCAGGAACAGGCAAAAGACGGCGTTAGGCGTTTTATTCTACCACGACGAGGTGGTCGGCATAGGATGGAATTTATAGGCGGCATTGGACGGTGTGCGATCAATGACGAGGAACGACTTCAAACGGAGGACACATGGAGTTTTGACGGCCTTGTTTGGTACCGTCATTACCAACACAATTTTGCAGCACTGCTCGCCCCTCTATACTAAATCGACCTGATCGGATTTCGACCCGAATCCGAACCCACGCTTGGCGAGCATAGTCAACAATTTCTTTACTCGAGAACAGCAGACAGCAGGACAATGGAATCATGTCTGGTCCCCGGGCTACTCAACCTACACAATTTTACAATCATTGCACTGCATCGATCCGACCGCAGGAGCATCAATACTACCATCGTAGTATCCCCAAATCTAACCATTAACTACGACTTTTACAACTTCTAAAATCGAAGGAGAAAATGCCATCTGTAGATGGACACTTTGATACCCGATTACGAATGGCTTGCACGGTCAAGTGGTTCTGGTTACTAGCTTTCATACAACCCTAGTGGATGCAAGCAACTGTGCATTTCCAACTCGGAAACGGCTCAGCAGCACCCATCAAACATGCAGTACAAGGCTAACTTACCACATCAACATCTTTGGAACCAGGATTACTTTTTGACAATTCCTATTCCTGAAGGTTACTTTCCCGATAACAGCAATGCAGGCGGATGACAAAAAAAATTACAGAAAAAAAGAACAAAAAATATTTTGGGAGGAACGCTGGATGGACTGGAAGACCTTTGAACCAGTTATAAGCCTGGGAATGCAGGGTTATGAGGCTGGTAGGTTAGATAGTTTTCTGAGCAAATTGTGGTGGCCACTCGGTCATCATTTTCCTTTCATTCGTATGCTTTGTTTGATCTACTGATTGCTAGTGATATGTTCTATGGCTTTGTTCTATGGCTTTATCCAATGGAGCTACATCTAAGCCCATGATCCAGCACAAGCTACTTGAAGTATACATCTGTAACATGAATGTTTGCGCCATACATTACAAGATACACCAGTCGAAAACTCGGTGAGTTTGATGATGCATCCAGAGAATCATTGGGGCAACATTTGTCTTCGGATGGAATGAGAGCTAAATGACATCGAGTTTTACTGTCGAAAAAGCCCAATTTAAAATCCGATTCAGGATGATAAATGAAAATCCACATGCACATGTACATGGAACAAACCAGAGTACTTGCGCCTGTATTGGGATGAATTTAGATGAGCAAAATGACTTACTTAACCTGAAAGTCTTTCTTTCCTTTGATATTCATAGTTACAATGTGATATCAAATTTAAGTCCCTGATGCCCATTCCTATTCAATCCATGAAACACATGGTTCTATGCTTAATATATGTGGGTAATTTAATGTGCCATAATCGCATTCTGTTCTTAGAAAAAATAGCATGCTTTGTAGGTTTGTAGGTTTAATAGCTAGTTTATTTAAAAGAGGAGAAAGAAACAGAAACAACAATCGGACGACGATGATGATAAAAAACGCGACGTGCAAAATTCACAAAGATAAAAGCAGAATAAACCAATCAGATTTGTTCGCTTCGCTAGCTCGGAAAAGGAAAAATTGTCTCGGTTGTTGCATCGCGCTGTGAAACCAATTAAATGCATGAGAGTGGGGCATTATGTACATGGGTACATGGATTGTGCATCAGATAAATCTTCAATAAAAGGGACCAGAGTGACTGCCTAAAGATTTCATCAACAGAAACTAGAAATTGCTTTCTTTATTTTTAAACTTCTTGATTTTGATCTTTCCATACCCATTGATTCTACTTTCATTCTAGATTCAAAACATTCATCATGCAGGAACCTCGAGCACCTTCGTCGAGACCTCGTCGTGGCAAGCGTGGAAACGGCAAGAGACGACAAGATGATGATGAATCTCAGGGTCCTCGACCAAATGCAAAATCTCCACGATCATCAACGCGAGATCGTCCTTCGCAGAACCGACGTAATGATAACATGGGTCAGCCATCTACGTCTTCAACACCCAACCCACCACAAGATGTCTCATCAGTCGCATCTAAAGCCGCCCTGAGTATACCTGTGCCTATGGACACGCCAACCTTTGCTGAATTGGCAAAAGACAACCTGATCAACTCAGTTCTGTTGCAGACAATTGCAGAAGATCTCAAGTTCAACCACATGACACCTGTCCAAGCAGCTACCATCCGTCCCCTTCTAGAGGATCGCTGCGATGTATTGGCCCAGGCAAAAACGGGAACCGGAAAAACAGTTGCATTCTTGCTACCAGCTATCCAGAAGATGATAAGCAAGAGAGAAAGTCCCAAGGGCCACGTATCTCTTCTTGTCATCTCGCCTACAAGAGAGTTAGCAATGCAGATTGCCGACGAGGCACGGTCTCTACTTCAACGTCTTAAGCAGTTCAAGATCTGCATTGCTATTGGAGGAACAAACAAGAACGCGGAGGAGAAGCGTATCTTGGCAGGATGCGATATCTTGATCGGTACCCCGGGTCGACTTTACGATCATCTTAGCGGAGAGGATGGACAGGTTGCTAGCAAACTACAAAGTCTGGAGACTTTGGTTTTGGATGAAGCCGACAGACTGCTTGATATGGGCTTCCTCGACTCCCTCAAGAAAATCATGCGCTACTTACCCGATAAGACGGCCAAAAAGAGACAAGGCATGCTTTTCTCGGCCACTGTTCCCGGCCATGTCGAAAAGGTCGCTCAACTGGTCTTATCTAAAGACTACAAGTCCATCTCTACCATAGCGGAGGGGGAACTGAACACACACGAACGTGTCCCCCAGCAACTTATTGTGGTTCCCACATTTTCCGACATGGCAGCCGGACTCCTTGGTGCGCTACGACAGGAACTTGCAGCAGCTGGTCCCGACGCATTTAAGGTGATCATCTTCGCACCAACAGCACGTCTCGTGGATTTCTACACCGAGATCCTTCAAGTGATCCAGAACTTACCACCAGTCGTAGCCCTCCATGCTCGGATGACGCAGAGTAAACGGAGCAAGATTACAGATGAGTTCAGACAGGGTCAGAGCTGCATTCTTATCGCAACCGACGTCATCGCCCGAGGCATGGACTTCCCCTCCGTCACAAACGTCTTCCAGGTAGGCATTCCCGCCGACAAGGAATCCTACGTCCATCGGCTCGGAAGAACTGCTCGTGCAGGTGCGGAAGGACGTGGCACCTTTATCATTACTTCGCATGAGACCTTTTTTTCCAAATGGATACTGAAGAACATCGTGTTCGAGGAGACAGTCCCAGACCTAAGCTCACACCGAGAAGTTCTGCAAATCGCTGAGAGACTGGACCCCGATACCCACGCGAAGGCATATCAGGGATGGCTCGGATTCTACAAGAGTTACCTGAAGCCGATGGGCTGGGACAATGCTCGACTCGTTGCAGAGGCCAACGAGTTTGCCTTGAAGGGTCTCGGAGCAGCTGAGGTACCAGCTCTACAGAAGAGCACAGTGGGCAAGATGGGACTTAAAGGTGTAAGGGGACTCGTGATCGGCCCAGATGCTCCGAAGCAGGGACGAGGAGGCGGCGGTGCCGGTGGAAACAGGGGTCCTAATGGCGGAAACGCCCAAGGATCCCAGCAAAACCGCAGAAGAGGTTAAATGGCACATGATTAGGATGATCTCTATAGAGGGATGGCACATCGAGACGGCAGGATGTAAGCTGGTTAGCTGTTATACGGATCAGCAGGGTAGAAAGCCCTGTCTGATGCCTATACGAGAGTTCTCGATTGGTTTGGCATATGTTGGCAGTCCGATTAAGGACAGGTGAGCCCAACTGCATACCCTTCAAGCCCTCTAGTAGAGAATAACCTGGAGCTGACTCCTGAAGGCATCTTTGCATCAAATCATCCAGCAACCATGCTGACAGTCAAGACAAACTTGACCCCTTGCCTCTGCATCATATATGAGCCTTAAGAGGAATAGATAGATGTATTCTTGACTGGCCTTTGTCATGAGGTTGAGAGACGTGGCAGTTGGTGTACTTTAATAGATTTTAATTCAGACTACCTACCATCGAGAGAACCAAGGCATCCTGTAGTGAATTTATAGATCCCGTCTCTCATCATCTACCCCCTTTCCAGCTACGACCCCCATTCCTTTCCATTTCTACATGTAAACCTAACCATGAGACATCTCCCAGATCTTCCATTCCTAGACTCTTAAGCTCTGATACCTCTCCACGCCTCTTTCATAGCCGTGATCCGAGTCCGTGGCTGAGTCGTAGTAATCTTCGCCAAAGTAACGAAAGACCGAAGACGATGACGCCCTATCCTCGAATATGGTATCGCAACGTCTATCCACGAGGCCGAAGTGGTCGCCGTAGTACGTGTTTATGGGAACTGTTTTGCGGAATTGGTTGGCTTTGAATCGTATCTTGAGTTGTATGAGCTTCGACTCGATGATGCCCATTGTCGGATCTGACGGTTGGTTGGTGATTTGGGTGGGTTCGTGGTGAAGACGACTGACTCGATTGGCCGACCTGGTCTAGTGCTATGGTCTGGTATCTTGGATAATACGCAAGGGTCCGATTCGCCCCGTTATACAGATGGCAGCGTGCGCAAGTGAAGCTGACGAAGGGGTTTTTTTAGTGGTGATGCGAGTGAAGATATTTCTCTGGCAAACTCATAGCTTCTACATTCACCCTTTTTCTACATTTCTCACATGTCAATTTGGAAGATTTTGTTACTCGTCTAGAGGATATTAACGTTGGCTCATCGTCATTATGTCCCTTACTAACATTGACGCACTCCACTGTTATGGCTCTCGTCCCGACATATTTCATTTACGAAAGGGGTCCTTGTTTTTCTAGTAGATGCACTTGACTCAATTCAAATGCTAAATTCTGGAACAGACATAAATAATAAAACACTTTTGCTATATTACCTCTATATTTGCGGCCCCGGGGTATCATATATATCATTATGTACATGGTCGCGTCATCTATGCTCTTTTCGCTTATCCAAAATCAATCCTATTCCAACTTTTCTTTATATATTGTGATAGTCTTCCACCATTGGATCAACTGGCCGATGGCCCGTATCTCTACTCCCACTGCGATCTGTAGAATTGCTTGGACTGGTCTGTGGTAACAACTCTATGGCATCTAGCGTCTCGATGGGAGGTAGCTCGGGCCTTGGATATGTCCGCTGAACTGAGTTGGGCTGCTTCAAGATATTCTGCACGAACTCGGAAGCTATGAAAGATATACTGAGCGGTCGCTGAGGATCGGAATTGCTATCCCCGCCGCTTTGCCCATTCTTCGATGCACTTTCGTTCTTGGACGGCCTACGCCGGCGAGATAGTAGACTTGAAATCTTGGTGACGAAGGACGACCCCGTAATGCGATTGAGCAGCGGCCTGAGTATGGGAAGACTGGCGCAGAGAATGGCTATGCCGGTGTGGAGTGCTGTCCAGACTTCGGTATTCGCGTATGACAAAGAACGTTTCTCTGGTTTATAGGAGAGGATGATCTTCACGATGCCGGTTATTATGGATCTGTGATCGCCGTCAGTATTTACCCACAAAGACACGCGAGAGCTACTTAGACAACATACACCGCGCCCAGCAGGAAGATTCCCGAGATAGCAAGTTTCTGCTTCACCGAATAGCGCATCCGCGCCACCACGCTCACCGGCAGGCTCAGGATCCAGGCGTCGAGGAAGATCTCGCAGATGCCCGAGGCCAGCCAGAAGATGTTGAAGTCGAAACAGTACTCGGGGGGGTTGAGGGTGCCGGTGAAGGCGACGGCGAGGGGCTGGCACTTGCGCAGCGCGGCGACGGTGCACCCGAACCACCAGCCGGCGACCAGGGCGCACGCGGCGAAGAGCTGGCGCCGAAAGCCCGTGCTGACGGCGAAGATGCGGTGGTACATGAGCAGGATGCCGAGCTTGGTGGCGCCGGCGATGGTAAAGTACAGGACCGAGCACGCGAAGGACAGCGTCAGGTAGTAGCGGTCCTGTGGCGTGTACGCGTACCCCGGGTCCGTGTTCTCCGACATCCGGAGCCCGTCCGGGTCGGCGACGTTGCCCAGCACCACCAGCACGCCGACCGCCAGCGACGCCGCGAGCGCGGCCAGGATCAGCCAGTCGTCCGCTTGCAGGCCCGCGCGCGTGAAGATTCGCGTGTAGAACCGCAGCACCACGGATACGAAGGCCAATGCGATGACGAGACCCGTGATGCCCCAGGTTGCGTCGTGCCCACCGTTGCTGTCACTGTCACCGTCACTGGACGGCGAGGCGGGGGCGGGCGCCATCACCTCATTTCTTTGCAAGTTTGGATCGGTCCAGTTGTTGTATGTATGTGTATTTGCTATTTGTGACGGAAGTTTTGTCCGGGGAATAATTGCGATCGTGCTACATACATACTGTACCTACATACGTACTCTTCGCCACCCAGAGAGACAGAGAAGGAAAAAGAACGCCCCGTACGTATTCAGGATGTGCAAGTTCAATGGGAGCCGGGGGTGAGATCCAATGATGCTACCTCATCAGATCTTCAGCCCCCAAAGTCCTACATAGTCAGCTGGAGTTGCGGAGGAGTTGCATCGATCTCGCCAAGATGGTTATGTGAGATTGTCTTGCCTTGGGTGCCATTATTTTTATGACATCTTGGGTATATTGTAGTACCGTAGATGGCATAGGCAGTAGAGCAAAGATGGAAATAGCCATCATTTTCTTTACCACAGTACGTACGGAATATCTCAAGTTGAATACTAAATCCATGCAGTTCGGCAGTTTTGCAAGTGGAAAAACCAACCGGGACCGCATGAAAGCTTCGGATTCCTATTACCAAATTCTTTGGCAAAGACCAGCCATTTCCTTTTCTCTAGCTCATCCCATGATGCTTATTCACCCAATAACGATGTGACTTAAAGTGCGGGTGGGTGGCACAGCAGGAAAACGACTGCGACTGAGAGCCCAATGCAACATCACAGCCAGGCCAATCATTCCGTGATGCATTATTTTTAACTCCTAAACAGGCTCACTCTATTGGCTGGTTAGAGTGGGTATACCGGTATTCAAGAGCTGATCGGCCAGAAGCTGAAACCAGTTAGATTGGCGATCCGTGCCGTACGGACTTTAACGAATGGCGATCGTTGCCCCCTTTTTTTCAGCCCTACATTCGAGACAAGATCTTCCAGCCATTCAGATTATCAACATAGCGCCTATAATGTAACAACGTACCGTTGGTAGTTTCAAAGAGAAAGAGAAGAAGAAGGAAGAAATGGGATCATTTATATCCAAAAACGAGTTCCCAGTTGATGGACGGGTATCCCTCCTCTTTCCTTTCCCCCCTATGAAGATCCTCCGTTTGAAACTCCACCATGTAATACTAAGAGTCATGCATACAGACAGTTCTCATTACCGGCGGCTCTACAGGCTTGGGTCTGGCCGTGGCTCGGCAATTGGCTGAGAAGGGCGCGAACGTCATTATTGTCGCGCGCGACGTAAGCAAGTTACAGGAAGGAGTCACTTATATCTCGGTACAGATCTCTCTCCTATCATGCGGGGGCTTCTGCTTCTTGCTTCTTGCTTCTGCTTCTTCCCCGCTGCAGCCCCGTTCGAGGGTCATTTGCCTAGAACCCAACCTATAATGACTTGAAGTTGGTTCCATAGCTAATGCTTTCCCCTCGTACTCACTCTCCAGCAAGGTGCTCGTTCGTCGGATACGCAACGGTTCCACCACATCAGCGCGGATGTAACCACGGCGCCCGAGTGTGCTCGAGTGGTGGCCGAGGCAGCGGCTTGGAACCATGGCGCTCCACCGGACGTCGTGTGGTGCTGCGCGGGCAGTGCGCACCCGTCGCTATTCGTCGACACACCGCCCGACCAGTTCCAGACGATGATGGACAGCAACTATTTCTCTTGCGTGTACATGGCGCATGCCGTGCTTAACGTCTGGCTGAAATCCTCTCCTCGGCTTTCGGCTCTGGGTCCCAAGTCTAACGTAGTTAAGGCAAGGGATGATGATGCTGATGCTGATGCTGATGAAAGTGGCAATGGCGATAGCAAAGCCGCATCCCAAAACAACCAAAGAGATCCACACCCGCGCCATCTGATTTTCACAGGATCCTTCGTGTCTTTCTATAGCTTTGCGGGGTTCACGCCTTACGCGCCGTCCAAAGCCGCGGTGCGGTCGCTGGCGGACTCGCTCTCGCAAGAGATGAATTTATACTCGGCATCATCGTCGTCCCCGGTGCGCGTCCATGCCGTATTCCCGGCCACGATGCCGACGCGGGGCCTCGAGCAGGAGAACTCGGTCAAGTCGGATGTGACCAAGGCGCTCGAGGAGGGCGACCAAATCTTGGCTCCAGACGAGTGCGCGCGTCGGGCCATCGCCGGACTGGAGAGGGGCGAGGAGCTGGTCCCAACCACGACCATCATCCGACTAGTGATGACGAGCGTGCTGGGCGGAAGTGTCAGAAGTGGGTTCTGGACCGCATTGGCGAACACAGTGCTGGGTTGGGTGACGCTCGTGGTCATGGTGTTCATACGATGGGATATGGATGCAAAGGTAGCGAAGTGGGGGAGGGTAAACGGGCCAAGTGGAATGGTCAAGAAGGATTAAGGATTCTCGTTGGAGGATAAGGATCGTGATGTTTTTTTTTTTCTTTCGCTTTCCTCTTATCCTCGTGCATATTATCTTGAAAATCCTACGAACTATCGATCGCGAACAGCGGCATATGTAATGTAATTTGCTTTTTTACTTTTTTCCCTTCTTAGTCTTGGGCAAGCATCCCATCATGACACACACTATTGACCCTTTAATGCACTCCTACTTACACTACCTATGTATGTCGATTCGAACAAGTCAATTAGCTAAGACAAAAGCAAAACTGACATGTGACGAAATATAATAGTAAACTACTGCATCGCCCGTTGTCGTTCAATGAATGACACGATCCAAATTACCAACAAATCAATCGTAAAGACAAACCAGGGTGTGTTCTTGGGCTGCGAGGTCGCATCGAATGGCACTTCACTGAAGTGTACGATGAATAACCCCCCCGGATGAGAGTAGTGCGAATGTTACCATACATAGCTCTAGAGCCTTAGGCTTGCGAGGGGCAAAAGATTGATCAATTTTCAGCTGGGTCCGAATATTCGGTGATAATTGGTTGATACCCCTGTCAGACGACCCTTGGTGAGGCTATTGCTATCTCTATCTGCACTTGGAGGGGAAGGGAAAATGCTACCTAACCATACAAAAAGATAAAAAAAAAAAAAAAAAAACACTGCTAGTCCACTGTTTCTTTTGGGGGGGGGGGGGGGGGGGGGGGGGCTAAGGTTCCAGATCACCAGCAATAGAGGCATCTACATACTATCATATGACTCTTAGGTCGAATACAAAGCGCCGGAACCGGCTATTCGTGGGATCTTCACATATCGTTCGTCATCAAAATGGAGCTTTTCCCCGTCTGCGGGTGCCACATCACGACAGTGAGGAACGATTTCGTGTCCCCCCATCCCATCAGGCAGAAGCAGAATTTTTAGCTACTCTAGTAGGGGTGACCGCCAACTCGCCAACCTTCTCTCGAGTTTGGGACCCTAGGCAATTCGTATGGGGCCCATGTTCAAATGCGCGGGAAGGGCATATCTTTGGCGGCGAAGCGACCAATAGGGAAATAGGAGGTGGATGCTGTGAGTTGTTACTACAGCGCATCCGCTGTGAGGTGGCCGTACGCAGAACCACATGGCAGGGCAAAACCAAAAAAAGAATGGATACGCAAGCAAGATGGGGACCGGACCCCTGAACATGGCTCACATGAAAAAAAGGTTATGATAGACTATAATATGGTTTCTCTCTGTTCGGTTGTCGAGACAGAAGTCTTTGTTTTGAGAGAGAGAGAGAGAGAGGAACCAGAGAGCAAACTTGCGGGTTCCAACAAAAACATAGGTACGATACGATACTATCATACAATCGTTGGTGGCTCCCGTTGAGAATTCGACTAACACATCTTTATATCGAATCAGGTCACACAATGGCATTCTCATTGACTTCAAAGCAAGTTGAGCTTCGCGGCTGCTGGCTGGTCGCGCTGGTCCAGAAGGGAGATGGTTCCTGGAACACCTCCCGACTCAACCTGAACGACTTCATCGGCAACAACGACGGGAAGTTTGATGTCACCATGAACAAGTGGTACAACAGCGCCCAAGATTGGTCGTGTTACATTCGTGGTCCTTTTCTCTGCGCTCAGCTGAGGACTGTAGCCGGGTTGTACTCTCCCGAGGTGAGCATCAACCTGGATCTTTTCATCCGGAATCGTGACGGCACTCTGGAATTCCAGACGCTGTGAGTATTTTTGCATTTCTTTTCTTCTCACCTTTTCTTCACCGACTTTCCACTTTTGGTTTCGTGTTAGTGTTGGTGGTGTTTTTTGACCGTTGTTGTTGCTGACTTGGTTCTCAGGGGCGACTCCATATTTCTCTACACCGCCTGTCTGTCGCTGCTGGAGAACGCCACCCTGCGAGGTCTGGTCGTAGGCCGGGACGGCAAGTTCCACATCTCCGAGCTCGATCTGGACCAGTACTACGGCAACATCAATGGCAAGTTCGAGGCCGACGAGAGGCATTACTCCCGATCCGGTCGGAACTTCGCTCTCGATCGGGATCTCAAGCTCACCGCCGAGCTCATGGACCATGCCGGGGAGCACCACCAGTCCGAGATAGATCTCAGTGATCATATCATCAACAAGAGGGGAAAGCTGGCCTTTGTCAAACGGTGAGTTTTATTTTCTCTTTTACTAAAAAAAACTATTATATTTAGCTGCAAGATATAACTAACTATTTTCAGTG
This sequence comes from Hypoxylon sp. CI-4A, assembly GCA_002120315.1. Taxonomy (NCBI): domain Eukaryota; kingdom Fungi; phylum Ascomycota; class Sordariomycetes; order Xylariales; family Hypoxylaceae; genus Hypoxylon; species Hypoxylon sp. CI-4A. The sequence goes on from KZ111561.1 coordinate 187,863, forward strand.
ACGAACCCCTCGAAAAAGAACACTGGACAACTTCCGTCACGGAACAGATCCCCGTCCTGGGATCCGCTGTAGCTGGCCTGCATCAGCTAGGAGAGCTTGGCGGCGAGGATCGTCTGTACCGAAAGATCGCATCCTCCACCAACTCGGCAAAGATTACCGTCGGCACCGCCATCGGCTCCTTCATCGGACGCGCCATCCGAAGTCCGATTGTCGGGTCCATCATCGGAGCCGGCCTCAGCACGTTGCCTGGCATCTTCGTCGAGGGCGACGTTGCCAACGCGATTGACGATTCTCCCTTCCGAAGCCAAGTCCAGGAGGCATTGTTAGGACGATATGTCTTCGAGACCCTCCGTGACATTATCGCCGCCGATGAGACCGCCACCGCCGGCGAATGGCTCAGCGCCGCCCTCGACCCGAGCATCGACGGTTGGACGAAGGGTCTTCTAGATTGGCTAGAGCGACAAGAAATCACCCTTCTCCCCGAGTTTTCCCTGTACACAATGATGCAAAGGTGAGATCTCACCCCCCAAACCACTAACCTACTTACTATCAAACGCACGATGCTAACTCGATCGCTATAGGGTATTCACTCGATTGCAAGGCACCAACGTCGAAGAGTGGGACAAGGCCCTCGAGCTCCTCGCCGACATCAAGCGGCGCAAAGAGACCCTGAAGCTCGAGCCGGAGGAGGAGCCCCAGATCATCATCGAGGTTCCCACGCCCGATGAGCAGCAGCAGCCCTTGGTAGCCGAGGAGCCCCAAGCCGCGGAAGAAGTCCCCCCCACCATAACCACAGAAGAACCCCCCAAGGCAGACTCTGAGCAGCCGCAGGCAAATGGTGAGACAACCAACAACAACAACCAGCAGCAGGCCGCAGCGGAGCAGCAGGCTCCTCCTCAAACCATATCATCCAGCTCGACGCGCGCCAGCTCCCTAAAACCAGACCCTAACGATGAGTCCAGCAGGAAAAGCACCAGTAACAACAACAACAACAATAACGGAGACAAAGACAAAGACAAGACCAGCAGCGTCCGAGGAAACGGCACGTCGTCGTCGCGCAAGGGATGGCAAAATGTCCTTGGCATCTCTATGCTCCGGAGTTGGTCGAAGCACCGCCAACCTAAGGCCGTGGCAGTCTAACCGAACCGGCGTTCTCGTGCGGACGAGCGTGTAGGGAAGTGGTTTGGTATGATTTTTTTTTGATGCGGTTGCGGTTTTTGGTTTTTGGTCCGAGACGATGGTCTGATGGATGGAACAACGAACAGCGACAACGACGACGGTTTTTGGCATTTGATTGATTGATTGATTGATTGATTGATTGACAACGGTGAATATGGAGTTTTTACGCTTATATGCATGTACGAATATCACACGGGGGGTAACGGGAATTACATAGGTAGGAGGGAATTCAGGTATAAGGGCACGGCATTGTTTTTCTTCTTCTTCTTCTTCTTCTACCTAGAGAAATTGGAAATCTCGCGAGGCAGTCAAGTCTACAGTCGTTTTCGTCCATAGCATAGCACAGCACAGTACAAAATACAAACAAAAAGACTTGTATGTATTCCATTGTAAACACTCATCTTTTGATTCGCATTCCATTATTAGTATCACTTCTATCAGCCCCCTAATTACCTGTCCTATTCTCTCTTACTGAGTCTTGAAATCAAGCCGTGAAGCATTAGCATGGATGGCTGATGACAGCCAACAAGTCTGTCTACCCGGGAAGTCCAAAGGAAAAAAAAGAGACAGAGAAAAAAATCTTAAGCATCCTCAAGTCTCCGAACACCTACGCTATGCATTCAAGACCAAAACCAATCACACCGAGTAATTGATTAATGTTTTTTTAAAAAAGGCAGCAAGAAACCCGGAGTAAAGAAAACATGAAGAAAAGAAGCAGTTCCAATCAATCATCTTTGATTTTGATGTCCATGCCAGGCGGACACGACCACCACCGATTCTTCGGACCCCGCGAGCAGAGAGCGCAGATGGACACCGCACAGGCCCGAGCGCCGCAACGCATTCCTTCAGACACCATGTCCTAGAAGTTCTTGTGCTGCACGGTGTTGCGGGCGCCGGGCCGGAGGTCGTGAACGTAGAAGTCCATCTTATCAGTCTCTAGGACGTGGCCTGCGGGACGCTGCGCCTGGGTGTACAAATTGTCTATCGAGTGCGGGTGGAAGGTTGCGCTTTGCGTGCAGCTGAGGATGTGGTCCAAACCCGGTGGATGGGTTAGACGGAAGATGCCGAATCTGCAATCATAGTGTCAGCACTGTCTTGTTTGTAGTACACAAGACGATTAAGAAATAGTAACTTACGAAGGTTGGAATTTCGGGGCGCACACGATCGCTATGCTTTCCGGTAGCATAACCTGGTACCCGGCTTGAGTGTGCAAGTCTCTCGAGCTCATAAAACACGTCTGAGTCGGATGGGTATGGATCCAGCCCAGAATCAGGAGGTCCTCGTTCATGCAGTACTCCAGCATCGAGTTCTCGTTTTCCGTCTCGCAGGTGTCCGAGGTGCACTTCTGCTCGGGGATGAGCAGACACCGCACGAACAGCGCGTTGTTAACGAGAGTTCCGCACAGAATGCCGCACATCTCCAGTCCGCGCCTCGTATTCTCCGATGCCATCGACAGAAACTTGTGGCGCAGTTGGCTCGGGAGGAATATGGATCGGACGGGCTCGCCGCTCTCGAGGTATGCTGCTGGTTTGAACGTCGTACGTTGCTCTTTCTTCGGTGGTTCTATGGAATCTTCATGTATCTTGGGAGGCAGGGTGGGTAGCTCCTGGGGTATATCGGGGGTAGGGATTTCTCTCTCGGAAGGTATTCGCACTTTGGCGGGCAGCTCTGGGATGAGAGGAGCGGATGGGCGGTTTGGGATGGGTTCATGCCATTGTGGGAGACCTTCCTTGGGCGGCCGTGGAGGTTGAGGAGTAGGTGTTCTTCTAGCGGAAGGCTGCAATGCTTCGTAGTATACAGGTTCCGATTTGGCGATGGATGGATATCGGTAGTGCACATTCTTTGGGCCTGTCGTCGCGGCTGACTGCCGATCTTCCCGTGAGCCGTTTTTATACCCATTCTCACTTCCATCCAATGTCTTCCTTGTCGATTGCATCTGACTTTGGAAGTCATCCTCATCCTCAACACGTTTCTCGGCCAATTCACTAGGCCAGTTCTCCCAATAACCCGCTGCTCTCTTGTTTTGTCTACGTCGGATCTCCTTCTGGGCCAGCTCCACAGCAAGGTCCTGATGATCACTAGCATCGAGTAATCGAGCCGCCGAAGACAGGGCAGGGTCTCTAGAGGCACGTTCATCGTAAGCGGATTGCGGCTTTGCTTTGGCGCGGTCGGCCTGTTGTTTTAGGCGAAGTCCTTCCTGCTTCTTATAATCGGATACCCAGGAATCGTATTCTCTTTGTACGATAGGTTTTATTCTCTCAAGGTTCGCAAAAGCGTCTGCGGAAGACCTGGTAAGTTCCTCTAGCCTTTTCTTCCCCTCGGGTGTTTTTGCTTCAGGATGTTTGGGCAAGACGTCGAGTAACATGGTCAAGTATCGCATATAGAGGAGATATGCTTTGGCATAGTTGCCATCGATCAAGTACATTCGACCCTAGAAAAGAGAAAGTGGACGGGTCAGTGTCATAGCTATAGAGGGAGAGAGAGGGTTTGCTAGCTACTAGCTTGCTGATGCCATACTTCTTGATATATTAATGTCATTGAACGCAACCAACTGTTCAAAGGTATGCGAGGATTCCATGCGACTTCTCTAGCTTGCTCAGATAACTCCTTTGTACTCAGGGGTCTGTTGGCCGCCAAGGGCACCGAGATGATGGTTGAAGGAGCCATCTTCGCATGGCGTTGGCCGCCGCCCAGTAGGTTGGACTCTACGAACTTGAATGACTTGGGTATCGAATTCGCTCTTGTTCGTTCTTGTTCGACAAATTGGCAATCCGGCGATCCTTTCAATAAATACTACCTGGTATCATGGATGCCTATTACAAGGAGAGTCCGTTTCCTCGCTGCCTGGATCGAAGCTTGCGTGGTGGATTGCGACGAATGGAATGTTGGTGTGAAAGTTGCGACGCAACTGGTGACCGGTGATAAGCGCCGAGTTAGGTAGATCTAAGCAACCTTGTAGGTCATCTAGGAGGGGTTTTGGTTCTGTTTGTCGGGATGGCGGGGTAATTTAGGTACCGTCCGGGCTTTAAGCAACTACAAAGAACCGCAAATCACACGCTAAACCCATTTCTTTATATTATCCAGTCTATTATTTGACTTACGTATGTATACATAGGTGCTGTACTTATGGTGTTGAATGATATTCAAATTTCGTGTTGAAATAATTATCCAACATTCATGATTCAACCATGAGTAGTTGTTTATTCAGATTAACCGTGACTGGGTATTAGATAAAGCTCTTCTCAGTTCTATGTATCTTTTCCACCATGTACCTATTAGTAGATGCCTTAGGTACCTAAGAACTGGAGGAAATACTAGACGTCTAATGCCCCCCTATTCTTAGTTACTACCTCGTCTCCCTAGTCAAGGACTCTAGCATTTATATCGACCTTAAGATGCAATACGAGCAGCCTTACTGTTTATTATTAATGCTTTTCTGTTCTTACGCTTTTGCGGCTACCTTCCCTGGAGCGCCGCCTCCTGCTTGTAGTCCTGCTTGGGCCTGAATGATCTCCCCCTTTTTCTTCTCGATCTTGTCTTGGGTCTCCTTGATCTGGTCTTCTGTCCTCTCACTATGAAAGAAATATTAGTACTTATTTGAAATATGTAGAACTGACGAAACATGACATACAGTTCTTTGCTAATGAATTCCAATCGTCCATTGACTGTGCTCTCAGCCTCCACCTTTTCCTGCTTTAGCAATACTGGGCCAACTAGCTTATAGATGTTCTCGCCATCTTTTAGTCGAGAGAATTCCTGTATTTCAAGATTAGTATTGAAACTAGTATAATGATGCAACGTAGTAAGCAAGCTAACCTTCTGTACGTTTGTATTCTCTTGTTTCTGTGCCTCAAGCTTTTGCTGGGATGCCACGGCAGTTTGTAACTCTTGCTGCAGCTTGGTATACTCCTCAGAGAGACTTTGAAGTCGAGCTTGCACGTCGGCCATGGTGTGTTAACCCCGTTGGTGGGGGGTATAGTCACGTATAAACTCAGCTAGTTTATTGTTGAGTGAGATATACCAAGTAATTAATTTTGCGATAGCTTTGAATCAGGACGAGAAACCTTAATAATATGTCCCTGCGTTTTCATGTGACGATATTCGATGAATTTTGATGGGAATAAGTTGAATGCCTTAACATGTGGCTGCTGCAGTATTCAGTGTGGCTTAGGCTTAAGTTACAGTGGTAACTGTGCCAACCAATCGATAAGAAGACCCTACCTCATACCCCTCCAAGATAAGACGTTCCCTATGCGCATCTTGTACTGGATACCTGAGACCTGGCTCATTCTATCCGCATAGCCAGGTATTGTCTACCTTAATCTCAAACAGAAGCCGGCGGCAACGAACACCCATCCACTGGACCTTTCCAACCCAGCAGGAGCCCAGCATCCAAAACTCAACATCTGAAAATTAATATTCACCACTTTCGACTATCACCCATCCTTTTCCACCGCTCGATTTCATTCGCTCCCAATTTGTAACCTGCACTGCTATTCCGAAAGAAAAATAAGCGGGCAGATAGATATTCGTCGCCGTTAAAAATGTCCAACACCGATTTCCTCGGCCGGGCGATCGAGACGGTGCGCCGCGCCATAGACGCCGACAACGGGAACGAATATGAAAAGGCCTACCAGCTCTACTACCAGTCTCTCGAGCTATTCATGCTGGCTCTAAAATGGGAGAAGAACCCCAAGTCCAAAGAGATGATCCGCCAGAAGACGGCCGAGTACATGGACCGCGCCGAGAAGTTGAAAGCCCACCTCTCCGACGCAGATGCGAAGCGTAAGAAGCCCGGTCTGGTCGGCGCAAACGGTTCATCCACCGGTGGCACGGGAAAAGGGAAACAAAATGGCGAGGAGGGCGTTGACGAGGATAGTAAGAAACTCCGAAATGCGCTGGCTGGTGCCATTCTGCAGGACAGGCCGAATGTCAAGTGGGACGACGTTGCTGGGCTGGACGGCGCAAAGGAAGCTCTGAAAGAGGCCGTATTGCTGCCCATCAAATTCCCCCATCTCTTTGTAGGGAAACGCCAACCCTGGAAAGGCATCCTGCTCTATGGGCCACCTGGTACGGGTAAGAGTTATTTGGCAAAGGCCGTGGCCACCGAGGCAAACAGCACATTCTTCAGTGTCAGTAGTAGTGATTTGGTTAGCAAGTGGATGGGTGAGAGTGAAAGGTAAGCTTCCTAAATCATCCCTCACCCGACTCGGGACCATTGACTGACCATTCTGCGTCATATAGGTTAGTCAAGCAACTATTCGCTATGGCACGAGAGAACAAACCATCCATCATCTTTATCGACGAGGTAGACGCCCTCTGTGGGCCCCGAGGCGAAGGCGAGTCGGAAGCTTCACGAAGAATCAAGACCGAGATGTTGGTGCAGATGGATGGTGTGGGAAAAGACTCGACAGGCGTGCTCGTACTGGGTGCGACCAACATTCCGTGGCAACTCGATGCTGCTATCCGACGACGATTCCAGCGAAGAGTGCATATCAGTCTGCCAGACTTGGCCGCGAGGACTACCATGTTCAAGCTTGCCGTTGGAGAAACGCCCACCACATTAAAAAGTGATGATTTTCGGAAATTGGCACAGATGGCCGAGGGCTACTCGGGAAGTGATATCACCATTACCGTACAAGATGCTCTCATGCAGCCAATACGAAAGATTCAACAAGCAACACACTTTAAAGAGGTAAAACTTCCGATTTTCTTATATTCTTCCCCCTTTTTTTCATCGCTAATGATTTCCACCTTATAGGTACAAAAAGATGGAAAAACAAGGTTAATGCCATGTTCGCCGGGCGACCCTGGTGCGAAGGAGATGACGTGGGACGATGTCGAGGCAGAATTGCTTCTCGAGCCGTTAGTCGACTACAAGGACTTCGTGAAGGCCATCAAGTCGTCGAGACCAACTGTTTCCGGGGAGGACCTGCAGCGCAATTCGGATTGGACCAAGGAGTTCGGAAGCGAGGGAAACTAAAGATGAACGAAAGTTACCTATGGTGTATAACGGCATTACAAGGGCGTTTGGGCGACTAATATCATCATCATCGTTTTTGGGGCAAGAGTGGCTAGATGCATACCTACCTACACATTTGATTTCTCTGGCCATCAGAACACATATAATTGCTTGTACTAGACGCAGGCAGAGCTACGGACAACTTGTGTTACTACTCCCTTGCGTATAAATAAAAAAAAGTACCGTTGAACTTGTTTCTGCTCTTTCTAGTGTAGGTTCCAATCGCTCTTCTGGTGTACCAACGAAGACGTACGGGACCAAGACCCAAGGCAACGAACCCTGAAGACATTACATGCGCGTTCACACGAAAATCCTACCAAAGGCACCTGCACCTGGTAGGTAGACACATGTCACTCATACAGTACATGCGAATCTCATCTGCAGATAATACAATTCATATTCCCTTATCTTATTGGTTCGTCAACACCGGTTTCGCATATTTCGTATAAGAACCAGAGGAATAAGAATTTGGGTATGATCCTTGGGTACCTACCATATCATATACACGACCACACATTCCCCAAAGAAAGAAGAACATAAAAATAAAAATAAGAATAAGAATAACACCCGGATTTCCGAAACGCCTAGCCGATGCCTGGTTCCAACGTAGAATAGAAAACTTTCAACCTTCCATGTTCAAGGACGGAGAAAGCGTCTGTCTACTCATCCGCGTGCTTCTTCTTCTTTTTCTTTTTCTTCTCGCCGTCTACCTCCGCTGTCTCCACTTCGCCATGTACGTCGCTGTGCTTGCGCTTCTTCTTGCCCTCCTTGTCTTTCTTTTCCTTCTTATCCTTCTTGTCCTTCTTGGGGGTCTCTGCAGTAGGTGGCAGAGGACCATCGATCATCTCCGTGTCGATGGCCAGACTCTGGCCATCTGCGAGAATGTCTGCCATTGCTTGGTCCTATAGAATTGTTAGCCAACTGAAATATTATCCAAATGATAAGTAGACCTACCATAGCGTCAATGTTCTTTGTGGGTTTCTTGCCAGTGGCATAGAACTCCAGTCGGTCCTCAACCTGCTTCTTCAATGCGTCGCCAAACTTCTTGGATGGCTGCTCGGCGAAGTTGTCGATTCGGCTGGCGATACTGCACTTGTTGGCAAGATATCTTGAAATGCGGCCCTTGTCCTTCGGGCTTGCTCGGCCAATAAAAGAGCTGTGATAGATGAGACCGAACTTAGGGGTGTTGCCCTTCGTCTTTAGAGCACGGAACAGAGCCTTCTCGGCGCCGAGAATCTGGAGGGTGGAGGCGGGGTACTTGGATAAGTTGGTAAGAGAACCAGCTTTCTGGATGAGACGAGCAGCAACAACGTCGCCGATGAGGGTTGCGAGGTTGGGTGCCACAGTGCTCATCTTTTCCACTAGGTAGCTGTAGAGCGTTCTGCGGTACTCGACAAGCTTGACCACCTTGTTGGCGAAAGTAGAGATGTTGCTCATGTCAACAGCAGATAACTCTCGTCCCATGGAAATCTTAGCCTTGCCGATAATCTCCTGTGCCTTTTCTTCATCCTCGTCGACCAACGCGGCAATCTCGTGAAGCTTGTCATCAGTCAAAGTGGACTTGTCGCCGATGAAGAGAGCTAGGCGCGCATAGGCCAAGTTGTCGGAGGCGATGCTGTAAAGCTCCGGGAAGTGCCAGCCATACCACTCGCGCACCTTTTGAGAGAATAGGTTGATTCCCTTGTCGAGGTTGTCCAAAGTCGCAATGGCTCGGATGATATGGTTGTCATTCTTGTGAACGTTGAACTTTACCTTTCCACGCGAGTAAGCGTGACCCAGACCAAGTTGAGCTCTCTCCACATCACCATCCTGAAGACCCTTCAACAGCTTGGCAGCGTGAAGACGGACACCACGCAGCAGATCGGCGACGACCTCGGACGTGTCACCAGTCTCGCATTCGACGCCAGGGAAGTCAGCCTTGATGGAACCAGCCAAGTTCTTGTCTGCGACACCAAGCACAATCTTGTTCTTCTTCGATTGAGGTAGGTTCAATTCGAGGTTGGACTTGAGGTAGTCCGGGAGGATACCCTCCGAGATCAAGTTGATGTTCTCAAGCGCGTCGGCGGCATTTCTATGTTTTCGCTGTGTTAGCTGAAATTCAAGGCCCCCTTTTTGTAACAGGTCATGAGAAAGACCAAGGGCATGTTATCCAATTTACCTCCAGGGCGCAAAGTTGACCAATTGCACCATCTTGCCGAACTTGGAGAGGTCCTGTCCGGCCTTCTGCACCTCCTTCAGGTGCAGACCAACAGCATCCTGCTGGTGGACGACCTTGAAGATGGCATAGCCCACAGCGGACTCGTGTAGTAGGAAGTCTACTTTCGTCATTTTGCTCTGTTCTCGTTACGCCTGCGTGGGGTTGCGCATAGGGATGTTTCGACGTGCCGAGCGTGTTTGGTGAATAAAAAAAATTGAAGCTTCAAGAAAAGTTCGAATTTTTTTTCTTACCAAAAAAGCTAAGGTCCCCACTTGGATACGTACTATGCCGGTAGAAGTCCGGTAAAAAGTAGAGTTGCATGAATTTTTGGGGCTAGTGTTTATTTGGGGCTAGTAGCATTTGGCACGGATCTCTTCATCGCAGCGCTCAACTCCGCAGGGCATCACCATGACTTTAGTTACTTCGTAAACGTCTTGTCAACAAGTACGTGAAATTCATTAGCATCAACCATAATTCCGGGAGACAGGAGTCCAATTCAAAAGTGCCTTATATAATCTTTCGTTTATGCAGCTCTCTGTGGGCACACAGTTCAATGTCTTCTCTAATCTATTCAAGACACTTGAAAAGATTCTCTTTACCGTTGGCGGAAAAACAACAAGTTGAAACAGTCAATCTTTACAACGGCTTCTACGACACAGGGATGATATATCTTAGTTTGAAATGGATTGGCCCTTAAGTTTAACCCTGCAATGGAATCATCAATAAGGATAGTATCGAGATCGCCCCAATGATTGAGGGACCGTTAGCCCCCGAAGTTCTCAGTGTTGCTGCCAAGCTATCGCCGAAGCAGCGCAGCCAGGCACGAATATAGGAGAATCGCTCATCCCAATATCAATCCCGGTTCACGTCTTCTCGACTCTGTCAGCTTCGGCTACTGTTTTAGCTGACTCGCTGGCATCCACGGTTATGACGAGATGAATAACGCCATGAATCGGTTCCTATGCGCTCATTGTTGGTATCAACTTGTTTCTTCTGAAAACACGCCGACTTAAGTTGAATCGTCCGCTAGATGAAGCGCCGAATACAATACTAACTCCCCGCCAGGACTTTGATGCAGACGGTAACGTAGGAGATATATCGGGTAATACAATGTGAGCTGTGTAACCAACCTTGATTCTTCAATTTAAGGTAATTATGGGCGTTGCCGATAATGCTCGGGTCAGCACCCGTCTCCGTCGGCACCTAACTATGTCTAGGATCGGGCTCCCGTGTTGACATCCGGTTTGTTGCAGGCTGCCAGCCACACGGCTCCCGTCCGCTACCCCATGGGGAAATGCTGATTCATACTGCGACAAGACAAGGGTTTCTATTCGACCGAAAATCAGCGTTAGGGAAGGCCGCAGCTACATCATAACTTATGCCAGCTAACCATATCTTACGTTGCTGCGGATCTAATAGGCTCGAATAAAACTTCAAGAAAATAACCGCCAAAAATATTTCTAAATCTTTAGGGTATATAGTTGGTGTTAACATTGAATCAACTCGTCAGCACTTACGGATACGTTTTTCAATAAGAATCCGCCAGAAGACAAATCGGAATCAACGCCACCAAGTAAGCGTCATGTTGTCTAATGACACGATAGATACCTAATCAGCATCATCCGATCATTAGTTGGTGCGAAGATTGTAGGGCTGAGACGTTACGCTCGCATACCTTGGATTATGATTGGTACGGTGGTTCAGCTGGTAACTCAGCTCTTTTCGTTGGTGTTGGTTCGTGATGGCAAGGTAAGATGTGATTCATTGGTCACAAATAGCGACTTAATACCAGGTGACATAGTCAATAGTGAGGCCTGATGAGAGGATTCGAAGTGGCACAGATGCTCAGCTTATCTCTACTTTTTCTTTTTTTTCGTGTCCATGACCACGGTTTGGAATCAAAATTTCCCTTCCTGGCAGGATATGCAAGTATTCGCAGCTGAGATCTCGACCATAGCACTAACATTCAACCGTCATACTGCTGCTACTGACTGCATATATCATCACACCTCTTGGATAGGCGCACTTTACGGTAAGGGTGGTAAGAAGTACAACCCAAAAAGAGCTTAGTTACCGTTGATGGCTAGCAGATGTCAGACGGGAAGCCGGTAGAAAAGCAAGAGGCATCTTGAACGAGACTAGACTCCTCGATTACTCAGCCTACGAACAGGAGAAAAAGCAAGACTGTATGTTGTCAGATGAATCCCGGCGTTTCCTAGGCTGAAGGAACACAGGGCGATGCCCTGCATCGGATATTGAAAAACACCCAATCAAACTCAGCCAAGGTAAGGTATATGACTCTTCGTTTGCAATAGTTCGTTATTTCCTGTATCCGCTTTACCGCATCTCCTTCTATTTGGCTATAGATCTATCCCAAACAAGGGTTCATTCACAGCCTCATGTCAGTTTGGGTTAGGAGGCGATCATGAGATCATATGAGATGAGCAACTTACGAGTCCTCAAGGTTCGTAAAACCGGATACCGATCTTCTGATCTCATGATATCTAGCCACTTCCTCCGCCTAGGGGATAGTCTAACCGTTTTGATGGCGTCCTCTAATTCCGGCTTCAGATTTCTAATTCACGATACCTGACAAGTGTAATATTCGCAAGTTCCTACCGAGGGTTCAGCTGACGTTGGCGGAAGTCAACAGGACTAGGCACGTAAGCCTATAGTCTGAATGGTTCAAGACGGATGATGAACCTATGGTAGTACTCCTAATTGTTGACATATCTGGCTTTATGAGGCACATTATGTGATAAAGTCGCTCGGCTTTTATATACTAAATAATTCCCTCTAGCCCTTCAAGAGTATTGGTTTGATATACCGACGAACGACGAACGAACCAATCACAATTTCTTCATTAACTTATACGTAGATATCTTCAATTTAGAGTCCTTTTCGACATGTCATCTTCAACCGAATCTCTGCAGCCGGTTCCGGCCTCCAAGAAAGCATTGTACTTCCTTGACAACAGCCCTTTTGGCACATCCATCGTGGCTATCACTCTGGGAAGCGATGGCAAACTTTCTTCCCCCAAGCGAACACGCATCGATGGTGTTGGTCTTTTGGGAAGGCGAGCAAATCGCCATTCAACGATGGGTTAGTCTTGAGCTCATTTAGCGTCCCGCAAGTTCTTTCCCTATACTAACAAACTCATTAGACTCCCTCTTTTCTCAGGATTCTGTCGTGGTTGATGGCAATGCGCTCTTCACCATTTCTCCCGGGTCCAACACTGTCCATATGTTCTCCATCTCACCCCAAGATCCGAGAAACATAACCCCAGTTGGCGGGCCAGTTCCTTCAGGAGGCGAATTTCCCGTGAGCGTGGCATACTCGCGGAAGCTGAATCTGCTTGCCGTGCTACACTCGGGTCGCAAGGGTGGCGTGACAACATTCCGTGTCAACCCTATCGGCAGCGCGGAGCAGGGGCTGAATCCCCTTAGCGATCTCTTCCCGCTGCCTATTCCTCAGACTGAGACGCCCCCTATAGGGCCTGTCAACACAGCTGGTGACATTGTCTTCAACCCAAGCCAGACCGCAGCGTTAGTAAACTCGTTAAATAACTGTTTAGGTGCATATAAAGCTGACAACTTGGAATCAGATTCGTACTGCTCAAGTTTGACGGTGTCGCCGTATTCCCGGGACATGTTTTCGCATTTCCCGTGGACCAAAAGGCACGGAACCTCGTTCCAGCGCCTGTTGAGTCGCGTCCAGCTGGCCTGCTCGCACCGTACTCAATCGTGTTCATAGGCAATGACGACACCAAAGCTGCCATCAGCGATGCCGCATTTGGCGCTGAGTTCATTGAAATCAGCTATCCGAGTCTAGAGGTCACCTTGGCCAAATCGGTCAATGTCTCTCAGACCTCCGCTCCTTGCTGGAATGCATATTCGGAGAAGCTGAACATTGTGTTTGTGCTGGGTGGCTTTGACCCTAAGCCGGTTGCGCTCGACGTTGAGAAGCAAGAGATCAAGTACACGATCGATGCACCACCCGCAACTCTTGGCGCATTCGACAGCGTCGTCCACGGCGACTACCTGTATGTACTACAGGGATCAGCGGGTATTTCCGTCTTTGAAGTAGACGCCAGTGGTGGAAAGCTAGTTCAGAATCTTGATCTGAGTGCGCTAGGTAACCGTGAAGGTTGGGATGGCTTGGCTCTATACGGCAACTAAGCAAAAAGGGGCTCATGGCATAGTGTGGCATCTTTAGCTCACTGGCCCTTCTGCTTATTAGTTTTAGCACCCATCAGCAGATACTTCTCTGACCTTGATCCTAGATTGCTTAGATTTTTGGTTTCAATGAATAATTTGACGTTTTTATGTCTTCAACTAATTTCCGGGGTCCCATATCTGAGACCTTCGTTGCCTCATGTCTACGTATCCTGAATGAAGCGTAAAGCTTCGATGAAATCTATAAGCTACTTCTGTGATTCGCTTAAAATAACCTTTAAGTTGAATAAATCACTACATAGGTTTCGACACTCCGTATGAGTATCGTGTGCTTAATGGATGGGACGTGGCACCCGAGGCTTGCTTGTTGCGTTTCGTTAGACATACCAGAATCTGAACTTGTAACGCAACAGCCACTTAACTGTACTTCTTATTACCAAACTCGTATTTTACCGACTCTCTTCCTTTCTTGGGGCCTCACTATCATATTTTCTATGATTAGATCGGTTGGGCCAACGGAGGATTCTGGTATCACACGTGAGTATTGACCTACATGACGATATCGCATCACAAGGTATGAACTTTCAAGCAAAATAAGCCACCATAACTCAGCTCGCAAATCTAACTCGTAAAATACGGCCAACGTCATGGTAATCGGCGAAGTCGGTTGCCTGGCTATGCTTGTTCTTTACTCATCGTCACATTCCAATGCGACGCAATCTGACGAACATGGCCCGATCAAGGGGAACAACATCGAGTGCTCAGTACTTCTGATATAAGCCATGAATCATTGGCTACCTTTCGAGGCTCACTAAGTACATGGGCGTAAGCGACTTCACACCACCTCTTTTGTTTGACGGCGAGGTTGACAGGGGTTATTTTCTCTAGGGCTCAGCTCAACTAATCAAGATTTAGCCATATGTAAGATCTCTTAATAAAGAATCACATCGTATAGTATTAGTCCCATATCAATATCATATAAGATCCAGGAAACCCATTTTATTCTGCTTCACTCAGATCCCTAATAACTAGTCGAATCGACCTACATTACCCCTTATACACACAAACTATTGCCAATAATTTTCAACTTCTATTCATTACAATGGTAAGTCTCCATGTTGAAGCATATCGCTATATCCTTCTTACACCAATGTAGAACGGCGCAACCAATAGAACGGCCAACGGGGCCCCCAATAGAGACAAGGACGTCAATGGAGAGACCAGGCCTTATCCACCTCCGCCACCGAAGGCCAGATTCATAACGACTATGAATGGTAATTTATTTTCCGTGAATCTGTATTCGCCTATGCGTAGCCACTAATAAAATTGATAGGTGCCCCTGTCCAGAGACCAGCAGCCACGCAGCGTATTGGGAACAACCTACGTGCAACGCTATTGCTTCAAGACATCAACCTTCTAGAGCTTATCCAGCATCTCACACATGAGCGTATTCCTGAGCGGTAGGTTACTTCTAACATCTCTAACCGTGGGGATCGACTATTTAAAAGGCAGTAACTGACTCGTGTTTAGACTAGTCCATGCTAGGGGCACGAGTGCCTTCGGTTGGTTTGAGGTTACAGATCGTATCGACGATGTAACCAGCGCTGCGTTTCTCAACCAGGTGGGCAAAAGAACACCACTATTCGTCCGATTCTCCACTGTTGCTGGGGAGCGCGGCTCCGCGGAGACTGTTCGTGATACCAGAGGTTTTGCCTTCAAGCTGAGAACGGAACAAGGTATCCTTGACTGGCTGTTCTTGTCAACGCCGGTGTTCCCTATCCGAGATGGAGCCAAGTTCCCTTCCTTCACACATGCCACAAAGAGAAACCCTGAGAGTGGTCTTCCTGACCACACGATGTTCTGGGATTACTTCACCAACAACCAAGAGGCTATTCACTTCCTGATGTTCCTCTTCAGTGACCGTGCTACTCCCGTTAACTTCCAGCACGCGGACTGCTTCAGCATCAACACATACCGCTTCACAAAGCCAGATGGTTCCTTCAAGTACGTCAAGATTCACGTCAAGACCAGCCAGGGCGTGAAGAACTTCACCTTTCCCCAGGCTACCCAAAAGGCCGGAGAAGATCCCGACTTCCACACTCGATCTCTCCATGACGATCTAGAGAACGGTGCCCAGCCAGCCTGGGATGTATATGCCCAGATAATCGACCCCGAGGTGGCTGAGCACTACCCTATCAACATCTTCGACGCTACCAAGACCCTACCGTTCGAAGACTTCCCTCTTCGCAAGTTTGGCAAGATCTATCTCGACAGGAATGTCCAAAACTTCTTTGCCGAGAGTGAGCAGAGTGCCTTCAGCCCTACCAATCTTGTTCCTGGGTGGGCTCTGTCGCCAGACCCGATCTTGCAGACCCGATCCCTGGCCTACGCTGACACTCAACGTCACCGCTTGGGTACCAATTTCATCCAACTGCCAATCAACAAGCCGGAGTACAGCTTTACTCCGCTGAACCGTGATGGAAATGCCACGTTCCACAACTTGGGCGGCATTCCCAACTACTACCCTTCAACCTTCTTCCCATACAAACAAGCTCCCCAGTACGCCCAGCCCGACGAGGAGCACTGGCAAGGCACGGTTGTGGACTTCGAGAGCGAAGTCGTCGACGCCGACTTCGTCCAGGCTCGCATCTTCTGGGAGAAGACGTTAGCAAAGGAGCCCGGCCAGCAGAAGAACTTTATCAACAATGTGGCGGCGCATCTATCCCAGGCTGTCCAGGCTGTCCGGAAGACTGCATACAGTAAGTATACCCATCAATTCCTCATTACTACCTACATATCCTACATATCCTACAAAATACAACCGTACTAATTAGTTGTTACTAGGCATGTTTACGCGCGTCAACACAGATCTGGGAAAGAGCATAGAGATTGCTACCGAGGCGCAAGTTGCCAAGAACGCACCCCCTAAACCACCCGTCAAGGATATGAATGGTTTAAAGATCAACGACTTGGAGGCCAAGCAAGCGGCCCACGGAAAGGGGCACAATGTTGGGATTTTCGCTCATAAGAGGGCTCAGGCTTGATTGGCTGTTTTTCTGGGTGCGTTGAAGTGTCGTCTGCTTAAGGTGACACGGAAGCTATTCAGAGCAAGCAGGACCACCAATCCCCAGGATTGACATTTCATATGCAGGCATTAATGTGTATTCTAGTTTTGACTACTCAAAAAAAAAAACAATGTAATTTAGCTATGGGCATGCTTCGATTTGAATCTTAGTCGCTGTTAAGGGCAATCCCATCGATTTTCCCACATCTCTATCACTGAGACACTACTAAACGGGTACTGTTTTCATTGGTTTAATATCAGACATAGGTCCTATGCTTGTGGTACATGCAAGAAAACAATTATGACGTCTCCTTAATCTATTTCTGCTACTCCGGAGTAACTTGAGTGATACATACGGAGTAATAGGAGACTTAGGAGACGAATGGTCGTCCTATAGATGACCATTCAACAACCCGACATAACTTGCCTCCGACGCGCGATAGATAAAGCCCTTCAAGTATTAAAATCCCACTCTAGAGTACCGTTAATTTCGACTTTGCTAATGGGGGTTTGAGCTTGACATCAGCTTTTTCTCTTCGTAAGTTCTAGGCGCTAAAGAGTTAAAATCTGTGTAACCTGAGCCTGAAACCCCCTGAGTTGATAATACTGTAGGTATCTTCGCTTGGCCAATATTCTAAGCTGTGACATGACATAACAATTAGGACGTAGATAGGTATGCTAACGCAGGGCTGCCGACTTCGGCTCGTAATAAATTGCGTGCTTACGCATCTACCCAAGTCTAGGTCTATAGGTAGGTGTAGGTATAGTTACACACGTTTGGGTTCTTGTCTTATAACAACACCATCGTATTATAATAAGGCCGGTGGTCTGAGTAACATACCTGGTAGACACTTAGTAATCGTTTACTGATTGACGGCGGGCCATATCGGTAACACCATTCTAGCGTTATTCCCAGGTGTGGGTTCAACACGCCGTCTCGTGGCAACTGGGTCCAGAGTATCATTGCGTAGAAGGTTAGATGCTAACCATGATGTAACCCAAGCTATTAGGATAGAAAAATGAGAATGTTCGCCATTGCGACGGTGGGCAGGCTTATCAATCTCGTATTAAAATTCGCCCACCCTCCATCCCTGTTCTCCACGGCGGCTCTACTATGTAGTAATGGAGATGTTCTTGGCCTTACCTATATATACCCCCGACACATCTCGTATCAAATAAGCCCCGACTAGATAATTATAAGAAACCAGTTTAGATCGACATCATTTCCAATGGCTACTCAAGAAAAGCAAACACATTCTCACCATTCGGTTCCTTCTTCAACCGATCAGATACCAGATGCTGGACCGAAAGGTATCCCGAACAAGGCAGCAAAGGGGGCTCCATTCTACACGCCTGCCCAGGAGCCTCCTTCTGGTACTGCGTTAGACCCTCAACCCGATGGGAGACCGATAGCCAAAATCTTCACTCCCCTAAAAGTCCGCGGAGTCACTTTTCAGAACCGAATCGCGCTATCCCCTCTGTGCCAGTATTCGGCAGAGAATGGCTTTCACACATTATGGCATATAACCCACCTGGGCGGCATTATTCAACGCGGGGTGAGTTTCCGTCCCACGCGTGACTCGTTAACACATCATCACTGACAACACACACACAGCCAGGACTCAGTATGGTTGAAGCCACAGCCGTCCAGCCACGAGGACGCATCACACCGGAGGACAGCGGACTCTGGCTCGACGAGCAAATCGAACCTCTGAAGCAGAGCGTCCAATTTGCGCACTCACAGGGCCAGAAGATCGGGATCCAGCTCGCCCACGCGGGGCGAAAGGCGTCAACGGTAGCACCGTGGCTCAGCAAAGCCGCCGTGGCCACCGAGGACGTCAACGGCTGGCCCGATGACGTCGTGGCACCGAGCGCCATCCCGTTCAACAAGGATCACGCCAGTCCGCGCGCGCTCGCGTTGGACGAGATCGCGGAGTTGAAGGCGGACTTTGCGTCCGCGGCCAAGCGCGCGGTGAAGGCCGGTTTCGACGTCGTCGAGCTGCACGGCGCCCACGGCTACTTGCTGCACAGCTTCCTCTCCCCGGCCTCGAACCAGCGCACGGATCGGTACGGCGGCAGCTTCGAGAACCGCTCGCGCTTGCTTCTCGAGGTCGTGGAGGAGGTGCGCAGGGTCATACCTGAGGAAACGCCCCTGTTCGTGCGTGTCAGCGCTACGGACTGGCTTGAGGAAGCCGTAGGCTACTCCGGCGAGAGCTGGACGGTGAGCGATACCGTGCGCCTGGCGGGATTGCTGGCCGATCGTGGCGTGGATTTGCTTGATGTGTCGAGCGGTGGCAACCACCCTCTGCAGAAGATCAAGGCCGGTCCGGGTTACCAAGCACCGTTTGCCAAGGCTGTCAAGAAGGCCATCGGAGACAAGATTCTGGTCGGCACCGTGGGAAGTATCACCAGCGGCAAGCAAGCCGAGGAATTGTTAGTTGGTGGTAAAGGGGAAGACGATACCTCTCTTGATATTGTTTCCGTGGGACGCATGTTCCAGAAGAATCCCGGATTGGTGTGGACATGGGCTGAAGAGGTACGTTACGAGCACTTTTCCGAATTCTCCTTTTAAGTATGCTAGATATATCCGCTAACAACTCATCTCGATTTCCAGCTTGGCACAGCCATACACGTGGCCAATCAAATCGGATGGGGCTTTGGAGGGAGAGGCACGAAGCAGGGCAAGAAACTACCCCTGGGGGCAGAGAAGTAAAATGCTACGGCGGACGCCTGGTAGAAGAAAGACATTACCTCGCCAATGATTTCGGGCGAAAGCAGCGTGGGAAACTACGACATGATGACCGGACCCAACACTGTCATAGAGCCATATAAATTAGAATGATTAGTAGTTGCAGAAGGCGCTGAGACTGGTACATACAGAGTTGTCTCGTTGAGCCGCAGTAGATCTTCGTGGGTTAAAGGATCTTGGACCCCCTATGTCGAACATGGAATCACCAATAAATATGATGTATTGACAGACAGAGCGTCGTTCATGAAAGGGTCTACGGTCTACGTAATGGTGTCCACCAGCTTCAGATACTCTGCATCCTGACGGCGGGCGTACGTAGGGCGGTTCGTCGTTAGATCAAAATTCCATTCCTCTGTGGTTTGAATGCGGGGAAGGGTGGAAGGGTCTGCCGTCGGACTGTTACACGGCAGTTTCAGTGCCATAAAATGCTAAAGGAATGATCCAATCACATAGAGCCTTGGCCTTACATGATGATGTGAGATTCATGCGGGAAGGACGGCGGGAAGACCGGACCAATAATGAAGTGGGGAAGGTTATACATCGCCCACAGTGGCCGCAGCGGAAGCAGGCAACGAAAGCCTTGCCATTATCGACGCAGTGAATTGAGCTTTTCCGCTATCCATTCCATAAAGACTAAGTGTACGTTATCCAGAGTGATACCTGCAGAGGTATTCATTAAGGATGGAAAGTATTGCATCTTGGCCTCTTCTTTCTAATTGCCTCCGCTGAACATAGACATAGACATGCTGTTTGTTACATGATGTGAAGCCGAAGCCTCCTATACAGTATCAGACCCCCACTTACTATCATGAATCAAAGACTTCCCTACGCGACTATTTCGAAAAGCGCCCACCCAGCAAGCCTCTCGTGTCCCCAGAGGATTCCTCTGATGGCGTAGCTGAGAACGGTCTTGAGCGTGTCGGAGCACGTGGTCGCGTTGAGGCCAAAGTTGTCCTTGTCCTTGTCGACGGCGGCGACGATGTACGCGTCGTCCGGGTCCAGCCCGACGTTGGGCTCCACCGTCACGGAGAGGTTGACGGGCGCGACGCCCGCGACCGAGTACGTGACGTTGGAGATGTCCGGGCGCGCGAGGCCGCACCAGTCGCTGGACGAGACCGAGATGTACCCCGTCTTCTTCGGGACGGTGTGGGACTTGCCCTCGATCGTCGTCGTGCCCTCGATCGTGAAGGTCACGTCGATCTTGCCGCCCTGGCCGGTCGAGTAGAGGCCGCTGTTGGAGCGCAGCTTGAAGCGTCCTAGCAGGCCGTCTCTATCGTTGGGGAGGAGTTTGAAGGGGAGGTGGAGGTAGTCCCAAGTACCCTGAAACGTGTGAGCTACCTAGGTAGGTTTGGACAGCATGATTCTGTGTGAAGTATAGACGCACCTTTTCGTTGACGGTGATTTCCCCGTGGTCTACATGTCTGTACCCGGCCGACCACCCGCTCGTGTCGGGAACGGAAGGGGTGATGGCAGTGACTGTGAAGTCAAGGCCTTCTGGGAGCCCTTTCAGGTATACGTTCTGATTGAGATCTCCAGGCATGGTGCGAGTCTGTGCAAGAGGTAGTGAGTAAAGAGATGAAGAGGCGAGCACTTGAAAATCACTTATAGACCTTCTCTCCTCGCAGCCTTATATACGGCTATACGTAGGAATTGGTCCTAGTATGCTGTCGGCACTGGTATACCCTTGTGGAGTTATGATTTTGGTAGTCGTTCAGCCGCAGCCTTCTCAGCATTCCCATTGGATTGTACAGAGGTGCTTCGCCACTAATGGGTTACTTTCTTATGTATGTCGTGTCGCATCGCAGGTCCTGAAATCCATCACGTTTATCAGGTATAACTAGAATAACTGGTTCAACCACGATGTTGACATCTTCTGTTCCGGTTCTCTCCCTTAGCGTACCCATCAAGCCAACGCCCGAGGCAGAAATCAGGCAGGATAACAAGCACATGGGTTAATAAGAGTCAATAATCGCTTAGTTAGGTAGAGTATCAGCTCACTTGACGCGAGCGATTGAGCTGAAATGATGCTGAAATGGGAAATCAAGAGCTCTTGAACAGTAACCCGCGCGTCGATCCCGTCGTCGGTTTCCTCTGGAGCCTTATGAATCACGCCACAGTCCCTCTTCGTATTGGGTACCATATAATGTGAATGACTGTGAGCCATCTGGTTCTACCAGTAACATAGCATTTGAAAGTTTATACAGATGGTCGTCGTCGAAAGATATCCCCCACTCGTGTTCTCCAAGCCCTGCTTCAAGTCGGCTCTACTAGCCTTGGGACCGGACAATATCTATCTTCTCATCAGCTATAAGTAAGATAGGTGGTGTTCTGTTGGATCTTAGAGGTTCATGGAAGACATATTCTTCTGAGACACGATTCTACTGACTTCTGGACTGTCTTCAACTGAGCATCTAGCAACCCACCCGCGACATATATTCCATCCTCCGCTACAATGGCGCAAACAGTTGCCGTCACCGGTGTCATCCTCACAGCCGCTGCACTTGCAGTGGGCATTGGCCAGGTAAGTCCCTTCTCTCCGACAGGATCTAAGGGACTAGGGACCTACTAATCTCGGTTCTTATCTTTTAGCTAGTCGTAGCTCTAGACAGCGGCGACGACACACTCCAAAGCAAAGACCACTGGATGCACTGCACTGTCCGAAACGAGACGCAATTCGACATCGTGTACAACCGGGAATACTGGGACTCCGGGACATACTATCAAGGCCCCCCGCAGAAGATCACTAAGTTCTCAGCTGGGACTTTCTCTGTCTGTAAGAAGACGGGATTCGCTGGAGTGTCGGGTGGCAATTCCTGGAAGATCATCCTAGATGATAAGACTGTGTTTCATTTCTCTCTTGTATGATCAATATTCCCACCCACCTATGTCACGAGGAGTACTGACATCTCCATCTCGGTTAGGGATACACCGATCCCGTCGTGGGAAGCCGCAAGTCAGCCGCTGTCGATTCGGATGGGAATCCCAAGACCGGCTACGAGGCTGCTGCGGAGCGGGGCTGTAGTGGAAGATCGCCAATCTACGAAGGGAAGGACGAAGATGGAGAATTGACGTATTTCATTATTGACGTTACGTCTGTTACTGGACATCATTCCACCTATACTATCCAGCAGAGCGAGGTCAAGGGCTGGAGAGACCCTTAAATCTATCTAGAAGAATGGTGCGATGAGTACGGTTTCTTTCCGGTGAATTTGGCGAGACCTTGATTACCCCGAGCTAGAGCTTACTATAATCGCATGGTTTTGTAGAGAGACGGGGTGAAAAGGGGGGGAAGGGGGGTATTGAGGCAAAGAAAGTGCGGCTTGTCCCTTCTGCTAGGTCGTAAGTCGGCCTATCAATCAAGTCAAAGAATGTTCATATCAGACTAGACTGTTTAAGCTCACCTTCTAGAGCGTAGTGTATGAGACGTGTTCTTAAAATCTTCAATGAGATTAACGACAAGCTCTAGCTGCTAATTACTGTTGCGCAGCCGATGAACCTGGCTTAAATAACATTCAGGCTTAAAGGTTTATTGAGCATTATCGGGGCTTCTAGTTCAATATTAACAGGATCACATGATGAAATGTATTATTAAGGTTGTATGTCAAGGATAGAAAAGAATCAAGCCTGTCCTATAATACGTGGTACAGAGGTAGGACACTTGATACAATCACATGAAGAATAGGCAATTATCACTATGTGGGAAACAGTTGCTAGCTAAAAAGAGATTTTATTAATACAAGTATCTAGAATTGAATAAGATGAGCTGGTAATTGGAGGGTAAAGAGTAAAAAATACTCCCTATCAGATCTCCCGAGCATCAAGCTCTAGCCAACTTGGTGAGCAGAGCACCGGAGGGGGGACTGGCTTTTCCAGAAAGCCATTGTGACCAGTGGTCAACTTAGTCCCAGCGACCGGTAATCTTCTTCCACCATCCGCGGACAGCACCACCAAAGCCACCGGCCTGCGTCGAAGCACTGCTTTGACGGACCAGCTCCTCAGCGTCAAGACCCTGCTTGGGCTTGGGAGCAGGTGGCTTCGGCTTGGGGTTGCCGGATGTGTCATAAGCTCCACGACCCATGATGTAAAGTGTTTGTGGTAAGTGAAAAAGTAAAGTAGTAAGTTGTTTTGAAGTGTTGGTAAGATGTTGTGATGTTGATGATGTGAAAGTGAGAATGTCACAATGTGATGAGGGAAAAAAAAATCGAAATCAATAGTAAGATTAGCTTGAGCATATATAGATATTTTCTGGTCGCCGACAACAAGACCTTGTATCATAACAATGCCATGCGTTCATTTCCAATAAAGAGGGAGTGAGCGGGACGAATCTTTTGTGAGGAAACAATTCTGTTATGCACTGAACATCAGCTTAGTGTTATCAATAAAGAGTGTGTGCTGAAGGCTTCACTGTTGGTTAACTACCTGCATGGACGCCGAAATCCCCAAGTAATATCCCATTACTCCCTGATTGTAACCCCCGTCTTTGCAGATGGTTCCTTACCTGCTTACTTGCTTACCTAGGGTAGGTATGTTTACAATACATCTTTATGAGAAATATATGAAGCTACTCTCAGCCGTAATTGATAGATAACGTGTAATCTCAAACTTCGATATCTCAAGTATCAGGGATGCCTAGAGATGTCAGCTACGCTCAAGTTTCACAAAAGGAGTTGAACCTGATTGGCTGTAATCACCCCTGCCTTTCCTTAAAGAGTATTTGTTACGCTCGGACCCAGCTATCACTTGCCATCCCCACCATCATACTACGGCGAAAGAATGATTCAGAATAAAGATCATAAAGGCCGTTAGGGCCTGGATTAGAGCCCATCTTTACAGGTATATTTATTGCTATGATGCTCTCTACCCGGTTTTTGATTTGAACAGTCTTATCCTTCGAAACCTGATTGTCTTGAAACATCTAGATAACACATAATTAAGAGTTCATTGAAAGGCACTCGTATTTTTTTAGTGCACGAGAGGAGTTGCTACTAGTAATTACCTTGCAAAAGCAGTGTGACAAGAAAGGGGGTGGCTAACAGCCAAGCCACTCCTATTTTGTACAGCCACATTGCCACGCAAGTTCCAAGTCTTATTCCAAGCAATCCGGACTTCTCCACTTGTTTCCTTCTTCCTCGTTTGCTGAAATGCTTGCGATTCTCATAAACCTGACCAATGAATTCAACTATGACATAATGCCATAGAAGGGGGAAAACTGAATGAGCTGCCTCCGTTGCACAGCCACCATGTACACACAAGCTTTCAAGCTCCAAGCCACTGCAGCTTGACCTGAGCCCGAACCGAACTTGGGACCTGATTCACCTCAAGCACAAAGAACGAACAGACGTACTGTATCACCAGTTAGATAGACACATATAAAAGCCATCATTCACCTACATCTGAGCATATGCCAAATATCAGATCCCTCTCCTGTTACATTTTACCCGTGATAGCAATACTAGCTGCCCTGCTACTTACACAAATCTACCCCTCTCTGCTGTCTTACGATTTCGCTGCAAGTCGTCTCGTCCCAGAATACTTAACTCCCCATCGCCACACCACAACACCCGACAAAATGGGAGGCGGGCCAGAGCAATACCGCACGGTGGCGTACTTCGTCAACTGGGCCATCTACGGGCGCAAGCACCGGCCGCAGGACCTGCCGGCCGACAAGCTGACGCACATCCTGTACGCCTTCGCCAACGTGCGGCCGGAGTCGGGGGAGGTGTACCTGACGGACCCGTGGGCCGACACGGACATCCACTGGGAGGGCGACAGCTGGAACGACGTGGGCACGAACCTGTACGGGTGTCTGAAGCAGCTCAACCTGCTAAAGCGCAGGCACCGCCATCTCAAAGTCCTGCTCTCCGTCGGCGGCTGGACGTACAGCAGCAACTTCAGGCAGCCCGCATCGACGCCGCAGGGCCGCGCCACGTTCGCGAGCTCCTGCGTCGAGCTCATCAAGAACCTGGGCTTCGACGGCATCGACGTCGACTGGGAGTACCCGCAGTCGCCCGCCGAGGCCGCGGACCTGGTAGCGCTGCTGCGCGCGGTGC
Source organism: Hypoxylon sp. CI-4A (assembly GCA_002120315.1). Taxonomy (NCBI): domain Eukaryota; kingdom Fungi; phylum Ascomycota; class Sordariomycetes; order Xylariales; family Hypoxylaceae; genus Hypoxylon; species Hypoxylon sp. CI-4A. Next base: position 213,299 of record KZ111561.1, read on the forward strand.
GCGAGGCCATGGACGCGTACAGCCGCACGCTGCGCCAGCAGCCGCACCACCACTTCGAGCTGACGGTGGCGTGCCCGGCCGGCGCGCAGAACTACCAGAAGATGGACCTGCGGGGGATGGACCGCGTGCTCGACTTCTGGAACCTGATGGCGTACGACTACGCGGGGTCCTGGGACGCAACGGCGGGCCACCAGGCGAACCTGTTCCCCAGCAGTTCGAACCCGCGCGCGACCCCGTTCAGCACGAGCGCCGCCGTCGACTACTACCTGGCGCAGGGCATCGCCCCGCACAAGATCGTGCTCGGCATGCCGCTGTACGGCCGCGCGTTCCAGGGCACCGACGGCCCCGGCGCGCCGTACAGCGGCGTCGGCGAGGGGACCTGGGAGAACGGCGTGCACGACTACAAGAAGCTGCCGCTGCCGGGGGCGTCGGAGCATATCGACCGCGAGGCTGGCGGTAGCTACTGCTACGACCCGAGGACACGGACGCTGGTTACCTACGACACGGTGATCATGGCGCGGCGCAAGGCTAGATTTGTATCCGAGGAGCGCAGGCTTGGGGGCGCCATGTGGTGGGAGAGCAGCGCGGATAAGGAGGGTCGCGAGAGCTTGATCGGCAATGTGGTGGATGTTCTCGGTGGTCATCGGGCGCTGGATAGCAGGCCGAATTGCATCGAGTATCCCCAGTCCAAGTATGAGAATCTTCGGGCTGGGTTCCCTAATAATTAGGTGTCTGTGGATTAGGAGGAAAGCTACCTAGGTATATGGGGTATGTTGCATCCATAGATTGTACCTACCTAGGTACAGTATCGGGTGTACGCCATATTGAATGGCTGATGGCAGATGATGATACCATCAAACTGTGGTAGAATGTAGCAACCACATAATGGGAAGAGCCTAATTACCAATGAAAGTTAATCTGAGGTTGTGCGGTTGGATTCACTGCCACGAGGTTCAGAATATCAGGATGTTAATGTCCTTGGTGATCATGGGTGAGCAAATGAACTCAATCTACAGGCGATAACTAGCGGGAACAAAAGGTCTCCCAATTCCACTTGAATGACAATAGCATGCTGAATGAAACACGGAAGAGCACTACGTCTGGTGATATCACTCAAATGGGGAAAACTGGAATGTGTTCACGGGTTTCTTTTTATTTAGGACGAAGCTAAGTCATCACTGACCTATCATGAGTATGCATGATCCCTAATTTCCGTATCCGATTCCCTAACCTCGTACTCTCGTGATGTCGAATAGCTAAGTGGGTATTTACTGCTTGTCGAAGACGTAGGTAAGGTGGCAGCGACCACAGTACTGTCGGTCCTGCATGGCGGCCATGAAGACACCAGCACCACACTATTTCCAAATATTAGCATTGCACAAATGATAGATAACAGATATAAAGTCTGAGTAACTTACGGTGTCGGCAGGGCACTCGCGGCGAAGACGCTCGATCTTTCCGTCACCGTCAACCTTGTAGTACTTGAGGACGGCCAACTTGGTCTTCTTGCGCTTGTGCTTAATCTTCTTGGGGGTGGTGTAGACCTTCTTCTTGCGCTTCTTGGCGCCACCACGCAGACGGAGGACGAGGTGGAGGGTGCTCTCCTTCTGGATGTTGTAGTCGGAGAGGGTTCGGCCATCCTCGAGCTGCTTGCCGGCGAAGATCAATCGCTGCTGGTCGGGGGGGATGCCCTCCTTGTCCTGAATCTTGGACTTGACATTGTCGATAGTGTCGGAAGACTCCACCTCAAGGGTGATAGTCTTGCCCGTGAGGGTCTTGACGAAGATCTGCATGATTGCCTGTTGGGCGGAATTGAGGTTAGAGAGTGTGATCCGTAGATGTTTCGAGTGGTGTGTGAAATTGGGAAATGTATGCGACAAGTGAGAAATGCGCCTCGATGTCAATGGCATCAGCGACATCGGCGTGCATCCATCGTCAATAGCATAGATGAATAGATACACAGCTGATGATTACCACGAAGAATGGAGACGTAAAAGGGAATGCGACATACCTAGACAATAATACTATTGCCGTCCTAAGCAACCTCGAAGATTTGGTTTGGGGTTGTAAAAGAGGAAAAAAAAGTTCCAAGTGGGAGGAACCGCGAAAAGAAGATGAGCCGCCCGGTGCGGTGGGTCCCTCTGCGGAACTCGGGTAAAAAAGCTTTGACCATCTAAAATTGAATCACGTGCTAGGGTTTTGCTCTAAGCTTGCCCTGCAGCGAACATTGTGGGTAACAACCAATTGCGCCCCTCCTTTGTGCTCTCGTGTTTGATTGGCCCATTTAATTCCTTGTGCAGTGGGGAAAAATAAGTCTCGGCCATTTTCCCACTTTGATTAGATAAACTTAACGCACCAATTTCAACCCAGAAATCAATTGCTCTGCATCCCACGAACTAAACTTTCTCTTTGACAACTTTCAACAACCAACAATCCGTACGTGTTCCTCCCAAGTGGTCTGATTTTTAATTCCTACCTATTCTAACATCGCAGAATAGAACACCGCAATCATGGTCAAGAAGAGAAAGAACAACGGCCGCAACAAGAAGGGCCGCGGCCACGTCAAGCCCATCCGATGCAGCAACTGCTCGCGATGCACGCCCAAGGACAAGGCGATCAAGCGCTTCACCATCCGAAACATGGTCGAGTCTGCCGCCATCCGTATGTTTATTCGTCCTCAATTGGAATGGAGTTGTGTAGGCAGTATCAACTAATTGGTTTTCCGAACAGGTGATATCTCGGACGCCTCCGTCTTCTCCGAGTACACGGTTCCCAAGATGTACCTCAAGCTGCAGTACTGTGTCTCTTGTGCTATCCACGGCAAGATTGTCCGGTACGTCTTCTCGTCGAGAGAATGGACTACGCGCTCGTCTTCAGGGCCTGCGTATGCGCCTGAGATGAGCCTTGGTTGAACCTCGATCGACTTTATTGCTCTCCGCTCCTCCCTCCCTCCCTGCCTACCTACTCGATCGAAATCGTAATTGCTAACAATAGCTCTACAGTGTCCGATCGCGCGTTGGCCGACGCAACCGTGCTCCCCCGCCGCGTGTGCGCTACAACAAGGATGGCAAGAAGGTGACTCCCACGCAGACTGCCAAGGCGACATAAATGCTTCGTTTCGGTGTCTTAGGGGAATGAAAGGGTCTGGGAATCGTCTGGTCTTCGGAAATGGTCTCGTTTTAGCATGAAAAAACGGTTTTCGGCATGATTTTTTCTCAGATAATGACTTCTATGAATCAAGTCATATTTGACCAAGACGTAAAATAAACATTATCCATGATGACTCTAATGTGCTCTTGTGTTTCTGCCTGTTCGTGCAACGGCCTAGGTTTTCACTTCCAGTTCATTTGGTTCTTGTTTCCCGTAATCCCACAAGTCTACTTCTTAAAATGCCAATAAGTCTAGATGTGGATTTACCACAAGGGCTTCTACTAACTCCAACTAACTATTCAAATTGATATTTCTTATCTCTCTTGCAATTCTTCACGATATTCTAAAATCTTATACGTTGGACCAAATCCAAATCGGAAACAGCGTGCGTGGAAAGGGCTGTCGTTACCCATGCAGCCCACCACTGCAGAGGCAACGACACGTCCATTAGGTAATACAACACCGACCAATTTTTTCACACAAGAGTGGAAATCGCTGCTCGTTGACCAACATAAATCACAAAAATAAAAGGGACATGTTTAACGACATCCTTCATTTGAAGACATCGTGAATATCAAAAATTGGACGCTCGGGGAATTGAACCCCGGACCTTCAGCATACACTGTGTGATGAGTGCGAAGCAGACGTCATACCCCTAGACCAAGCGCCCGAACGAGAATTTAGAAGATTTCCCTTGTGCTAGACCAAGGGCGCTAGAAGCGCATCTCGGTGATGGAATTACGCCGTTTTTAGATGTATATAAATCCGACAGCTAACGGGGTCACAAGCTTGTTCGTTATAGGTGGAGTGGGGGTGTAACTTGTAAGTAATAGGCCGAGTTTAGAAGCTTGGGGTTGTTAGGTAATTAGTGACGGGCCAATGATATCAAGGGGGGATCAAGGTGTGAGGTAGAACGGTAACGAGAAAGCTTTGCATGTTCTTTAAAGAGCTCAGTGATTATTGATTCAATGATGAAGAGGAAGGTACAGCATCTCCGAGTATGAATAAATACGAGACGTTAATGACTATATATCGGTGACATCAGAAAAAGTGCTGTACTTTACTCCGATCGAGAGTATTAAAACTAGAGTCTAACAGGAAAAGGAGAAATCGTGCCGGATACTTTGATTAGCGAAAACGCATTTGTCAACCAACTCTAACTTCAGGAACTCCATACGAATCAAGAGTCAAAAATCTAGTATTTTGTAAGAATGCGCTTTAGTCGTGGGAGGTGGTAGTTTAGTGTTCTTCAATTTACATTCCACGATTATAACGGGCAACGTGGTTTATGTTACCGATCCAAAGTTCAGGGCGTCATCACAAACGAAACGCAAGACGTGGGCCTTCAGAATATATGCAATAAAAATTGAGAAGAATCAAAAAGTATATTCATTCCAACCAAGCCTCCCTCGGGCCTAGAACGGGGATATTCGCATCATTAAGACATCAAGAAACATCCCAAATCATAACCTATTCATTCCGCGCTCAGCGCGCACATCATTCATAACAAGCATCATATATCTCGGCTCTCCGATTTCCTCAAGCCGCAGCCTGTCCGCCTTGTTGCTGTTGTCTCGCGACGGCGCCGCGAGTAATAAAGTCACGGTTCTCGATCGTCACGCTCTTGGTCATATGGTTGACCTTGTACACGCCCACCAGGCGGGCCGCAAGCTCGAACATGTTGTTCCGCAGGGAGATGACGACGAACTGGGCGTTCTTGGTGCGTTCTTTGATGTAGTTGGCCACGATGGATACCTGTGAGATATTAGCATTGGTGATTTGCAAGAGAGAAAAATTCGACATTCATTGCGACGAGGTGTAAATGAAAGAAAAACAAGAAAAAAAACTTACGTTTCGGAAATCCAAAGCAGCATCAATTTCGTCCATGACGTATAGAGGTGTAGGCTTATAATGATGCAAAGCAAAGACAAGCGCAAGACTAGACAGCGTCTTCTCACCACCACTGAGATTGCTGATATTCTTCCAGCTCTTCTTGGGCGGCATGACGGAGAACAAGATGCCCTCGCTGAACGGATCGAGACTGTCCACGAGTTCCAGCTCAGCGTTACCGCCCATTGTGATCATCTGGTACATCTCCTTGAGCCGCAGGGAGATGGTGCTGAAGCCCTCCATGAAGCCCTCTAGTCGGAGTCGGCGAAGGTCGTCGCATCGCTTCTTGGCTGCGTCGCGCTGCTGCACCGCGCTGGCTAGATCGGATGAACGCGCTGCGTGCTCTTCTACACGTCGGCGGTATTCTGACAAGACGCTGACGTCTATGTTGACATTCTGCGTCTTCTCTTCGAGCGCAGCGATCTCGCCTTTTAGGGTCTCCTTGTCCATGTCTTTAAGCTCGTCCTCCGTAAATCGAGGAAGCTCCTCTGGCTGTGGCTCCTTCTCCTGTACTTCTTCATCATCTTCATCTTCATCTTCTTGCTCCTCGTTGCGTTCCTCCTGTTGCTCTTCATCTTGGCCATTTGTGGATTCTTCGTGACCGCTTTCTTTGGTTGGCTTCTTCTTCGCTGGTGGTGGACCACTAAGATCGCTGACGTTCTGCAGGACAAGCTTTCCTAATTTTTCATCCCAGTAACGCAGGCGCTTCTGATTCTCGATGAGCACCTTTTGGTTCTCTTCTAATTTGTTGCGCATCTCGATCTCCACGGCGCGAGTTTCGTTGAGCTCAGATGTCTTCTCATCTAACTCGGACTTCAACTCAGAAAGCTCCTTTTTCTTGCCTGCAAGCTCGGCCTCGGCCTCCTCGACACGTGCATTGAGGGACTCAGATTTGCTACCTTGGTTTTCAACCTCTTCCTCGAGAGTTTCAAGGTCGCGTATCGCCGCCTCCAACTCTCTGGTTGCCTTGGCATGGTCTTTTTCGAGCTTCGCTTTGGACTTCTCTGCCTTAGCTTTCTTCACCTCGGCATTTGAAGTCTCCTCATTGTGTGAAGACATCTCCGCCTTGATCGCATCGACTTTAGCACGTTGAGCACGGAGCTTTTCGCCACCGACCTCCATGATCTTGTCTTGTAGCTCCTTTATCTCCGTCTCCACACCTTCGGTCTCGGCATGGAGCTTTGCTACCTCTTTGTTGAGCTTCGAGATTTCTTTTTGCAAAACGGCCACTCGGTTATCATCAGACTGTGAGGGTTGGTGCTCCTTGCTCAATTCCTTTACCCGTCGCTGAGCATCTGCGAGGTTCTTCTCCGCACTCTGTACCTCAAGGCCGATCTTCTGCATCTTGGTGTCTAATTGCGGGATCTGATCCCTTAGATATCGGAGACGAGACTCGAGCTCTCGCTGGTGATCTTGGAATTCCTGGAACTTTTGCTCAATAGAGTCACGGTCGCTCTCAAGTTTGGTGACTTGCTCTTGAGATGTATCAGCTACAAGTTTGCTGGACATCAGACCCTTCTTGACAGTCCTTCCACCTCCAGACATGGTACCACTCGTGTCGATAAGCTCTCCATCGAGCGTGACCACTCGCCATCTCTTAGCACCATAGGCGATACGGTTCGCCTGGGCTAGGTCCTTGGCTACCAGTGTATCCCTGAGTGCGTGATAGTAGGCAGGCCGGAATTTTTCGTCCTTGGGCCTGATCAAATCAAAGAGACGTGGTGCATTTTCGGGTGTTTGGATAGGTTGAATGGCACGCACAGGCAGCTTATCCAAACAGATGAAGTTACCTCGCCCGAGGTTGGTCTTCCGGAGATATTCGATGCACTGCTGACCAGCCTCTACCGTATCCGTTATGAAATTGTCGAGCGAAGGACATGCTGTAGAAATAGCAACGTCGTATTTCTCGTCGATAGTGCCGAGGTTTCCAAGACGACCGTGGAAACCGTCGATTCGACCTGACTCCTTCATTCGCATTAATGCGGTGAGTACATTCCCGCGGTTTTGGTTCTGCGAAAGGCTGGACCTTGCTTCCTCTGCCTTCTGCCTGGCATTGGAGACTTTAGATCGGACGTTGGTTTCCATCTGAGACATACTCTCGATATCGGCTTCGACCTTCTTCGCTTCTTTCTCCAATTTGAGTTTTTCAGCCTGGCACTCCTTCAGCTCCTCGAGTTTCGCAGCACGGCCTTCTTCGATATTGGAAATCTTTGTTTGCATCTCCTCAAGAGCGACAGCACCAGCATTAGCCTTCTCTTCGAGGATGGCTAGCTCAGACTCGGCAACGGCGATAGCAGACTGCTTCTGGTTGATCTTCTCCTTCCAAGGCTCAAGTGACTTCTGCTTGACGGCGATCTGGTCGGAGAAGACTTGGGTTTTGCCTTTGAGGCTCTCTCGGATCGTCGCAAGTTCTGCCTCTTCTACCTGCACACGCTGTTCGAGGGCCACTATCTCTTCGGCGCGCGAAGCGATCTCCTCGGTGCATTGCTCGACGGTTTCTTCGGCTTCCTCCGCGGACTTCTCCGCGTTGGAAATCGTCTTTTCCAGCTTCTTTTGCTTATCTGTAAGGAATTTCCTCTTCTCGTCAAACTTGACTCTCTCTTGCTCGAATTTGGCAGCCTCCTTAATGAGGGCTTGCACATTCTTCTCTTGCGATTCAAACTCTTTTGCACCCTTAGAATATGCCTTCTGCAGCTGCTTGATGACCTGTTCGTTGCCTTGGTGCTTCTCAAGTTCATCATCCAGCTGGGCCTGCATCTGACTGATGGCTTCTTCGGTGACGCTCACGTTGTTATTACAGTCGCTGATGTAAAGCTGGTACAGTGCTGATTGCTTAAGAGTTAAGTCGTTTTCGTCTCGGATGAAGGCCAACGCTTTATTCTTTTTATCCTCCAAGCTATTCTTCTCCTTTTCTACATGCTGGACTCGTCCACTCTTTTCCATGCAGATTTCATTCAGGGTTTCTACCTCAGTCGCCGCTTCTTCAATGGGCGTCTTATACTTGGAAGTACCGATGATGTCTTCGAGATATTCCAGCAGCCCATCTTCGTGCTCATTAGCAGCCTTGGGCTTCATTTGAGCGATAGATTCGACTTCGCCCTGAAGGATAAGGAAACGCTTGTGGTCCAGATCAATCCCTCGATCACGGAGAAGAGTGGTCACAATGGTGAAATTGGACTCGTTCCCATTGATATAGTATTTGCTCGAATTGTTCTTGAAGGCCTTTCTCGAGATAATAAGCTGCGAATTGGGGATAACTTCAGTTCCCCCGCCAGGCTAGAAGTACGGTTAGCATTCTACTTTTGGGCATTACTTCTGATGTTGGTGTTTTTTTACATACCAGATCCATGACCTCCTGGAAATGGACAGCTACTTCACAATGGTCTAAATTAGGGTAGGCGGCGGAGTTGTGAATCAAAGCAGAGATTTTGCCCTGTCGCATCTTGCTCGCTCGAAATCCAAAAACGAAAAGTAGTGAATCAATAACGTTCGACTTTCCAGAACCGTTGGGACCTACGACCGAGGAGAAAGAGGAGTGGAAAGGACCGACTTCTTGTCGCCCGGCGTAACTCTTGAAGTTATTCAAGATCAGGTACGTGATAACGATACGGGCTTTCGGTCCAGTATCCTCTACGACCGGTGCCGCCATCTTGCGCGACTTGAGGACAATATCCATGGGTTTCTCTAGAATGGTATCCATCGGTCGTATCGGTTTGACCTGGGTGATTGTCTCATCGGGGGACTGGGACTTCTCGTTGATGCTCTGACTGGTAATATCAGCCAAGGGCGTGCCGTGAAGCTCAGATGGTTCCTCAGAATGGGCGGGTGTCGGCATGATGGGTTGGCTATCAGGCGTGGGCTCTTTGCTAACCCTGCGCGGCGCAACGCTCTTTCGCTTCCTCGGAGAGGGGGCTTTCTTCACCGCCGACTCTGGGCTAAGAATGCTAGCAGCAGCAGTCTCGTCAGGATCCAATATCTCACTTGGCTCGATAGACGCTTCAGGAGCGACGCTGACGCTCTTCCTCGAACGGTTCGCGCGCGGTGTTACAGGTGCAGCGGATTTTCTTCTGCTCTGTGTTTGGCGACGTGAAGATCTGGCGGTGGATGTTTCAGGGGCAAATTCGTCTTCGTCTTCTTCCTGTTTTACAGACTTGGTGGTGTTTGCGACAACATCGTCTTCGTCTTCGGATTCAATAATAGCAGTGCGTCGCGCCGCTGCTGCGCGACGAGTTGGTCGTGTAGACATTGTTGCTGATGGTGATGTGTAATGTATAATGTGTACTTATAAACGGGGTTCTCGAAAGGATAATTGTTTCCTCGGATACTCTAGATGAATATGCGACTTCGTATGTATCATTCGCGATATCGTTTCAGTTTGTTCCCGTCGTTGTTGTCCGTATGACCTCCGTTATGGTCGTAGTTTGTACCTGTCGAGTTCGAGGTTCGAGTTGCAGCAATAAAATCCAGGTACAAAAGTAAACAGTAAACAACCCTACCCAAACCCCCGCTGAGGCACCACAGATCCCCCACTCTTAAATGGGTGACTAAGCCTAAACCCCGTCACCGCGTCTTAGGACGCGCCTTCATCAATAATTGCTTTAATTTATCCGAAAATTCCCCGGCGCATTCAAAGCTTCCAGCTTTCGTTTTGTCTTTCCGGATACATCAACGCATACCAGTCCAGTCTTTTAGTTATTTACGTCGACAGTGCCCAATTCCGTTTTACTAAGTGCGAATCCAGCTTCATACATCGTCAAAATCTTCAAAATGCTTCAGCCTGCGGAATTCGACCGAGTTTTCGGCCCTCTAGATCCCTTCCCTTACAGTCGTAATGCCGTGCAACGAATCGAATCCTCTCGTCGAAGCCTGGAAGGGTCCTTATTTATCGATCGAGTGCTGAAGGCACTAAACCTCTCCAAGGGCAAGGATATTCTCTTAGGATATATAGACATCACTCTCAATTCATCTACTAATATTACTGCTACTATATAGTTACCAGCAACTATCCTCCCAAGAACAAAGACGCCCTCCGCCAGCTCTACGAACAAATATGCGAGACTAAGAATGCTACGATCTACCACAAGCTCTCCGTCCTCTTCTACCTTTTATTAGATATTGAAGATCAAAATAAGACCAGCTTAGCCGAAAGCTACGCCCAGCGCACCGGCATGCCGAAGAAGTACAGGATCTTCATGAAGGGCTTGTGGCACATGGATGCTCTACAGTTCGATCTCGCCTTACAACACCTCACCCATCCCTCGCTACAGCCGGACTTTGTCGACGACATCATTACCGTCCTAGTCCGCCACGCCAAGAACGGTGACTACAGCAAGCCTCTCGCATACTATCATGCGGTGCAGCCTATTCTCCAGTCGTCTTCTGCCTTGGAACTACTCTTCGACGCCCTCGCACGATCTAGCGTTGTCGACGCCTTCCAATTCTCGCGATCGCACGCCGATTTTATGCGCCGCCAGCTATTCAACCGCCTTGTCTTGTCCGCACTCGATTCTACCCACAACGACGAGTCAGCCGAGCGGGCACGCGACTTGACCAGTCTGCCGTTCGATGCGGAGGAAGAACAGTGGTTCACGGAGTGTCTGCAAAGCACCGAGGCTAAGAGATTGCCCGTTGCTAAGGACACGCTTCTCATGCGTCGGATTGCTACGGGACAGGCTGGATACGGAGGTGAGGCCGGCACTTGGGGTGTTGTCCTAGAGGGTTTCAAGACGGGGAGCGGGGGTCGTGTCCAGGCTTAGGGCTGACGGATATTAACCTCTTTCGTCTTGATTCAATGGTGTTGTGGTTGCATAGCGCCGGCGTTGGTTCTTCTTGTTTCACACATGTACATGGCGGCAAATCGGAATGGTTTAGATTCCGTTGTTCAGCACGTCGCCAAAAACCATAGGTAGTAGGGTAATCAAATTCTCCGTTAGCAGTGATAATAGCTTCGGTACATAATGAGTCATCTTCTAATCCGGGGAATTCTAAACAATAATTTTCAATTCTCTTAACTCTAGTTAAACAATACTGCATAGCAAGTTTGCATCCAGAATTTATGAGTAAGTAAAAGTAAAAAAGGAAAATTAGGCAGCTCCAAATTAGAGACTCGAAAGTCAAAAAGAAAACCACAATATTAATTATCTCCGAATCGGGGAATCGAACCCCGGGCTTGACGGTTCTGGCGGGATTGATCCAATTCCCAACCATGAGAGCGTCAAATGTTAGCCACTACACCAATTCGGACTTCAGGTGGTCGCCGTGTCCTATTTGTAGTTAGACGTTTGACTGGCTCAAGTATACTAAGTAGGTAATACAGAGCGTGGGTATCCGAAAGTCGATTCTGATTGGATATTGGCGTTAAATAGATGGGCTAAATCATCTATTAGCGAACGATTACGATTGTGTGGAACTAGTTCGCATCAACTACATGTCAGCGACGAGATCCGAGATTGTTTCCAACAAGACGAGATCATTTCCTGATTACCTATGTTAAACAACTCCTCGATGTGCCGGTGCATTCTGATCTAGAGATGAGGAAGAAAAACCTTCAAAAGCAGATGGGTTGGTAAGCAATGTGCTTCGTGAACTCCATTACATCCCACAACTACCTTGCACGTAATACGTTTCCCATCGTTGGTAATACAGTATGTTTGCAAATAGTGACCAGGATGTCGGTATGATTCTACATGTTGAATCCTGGTGTTGGTGCTACCGTCCAACACCACCAACAAAGGAACTCCCAACGATGACCTCCCTTACTTAAAAGTGCGGCGAAGCACTATCTACAGTATATAGATGGCACCATGTGTCTCTGCTTCGTAATGTTTCAATCCCATGTGGTCATCGTTTATAGTTGTTTCTTTAGCCGAAACTGGTAACATGGCGCCTGTTGATATAGACCGAGATTTCTTATACCCTTTACTCTCTCTTATCTCCGCCGCCTCTCTCCTATATCTTGCTTACTTGTGGGCATTGCCAAAGCCAATCCCCGGAATCCCTTATGATAAAAGCGCCAAAAATAGTCTCTTGGGAAACTTTTCCGATATTCAAGCCTACGTTCGCGAGACCAAACGCTTCCGGCCATGGCTAACCACACACATCCGACGACACAACTCTCCCCTCACTCAGGTCTGGCTGGGTCCCTTCACGAAACCAGCCCTAGTTCTTACCGACTTTCAAGAGTCTTACGACATATTGATCCGGCGACACAAGGAGTTCGATAAAGCCTTATCAAACCTAGCAGCTTTTTCTTCCATCGTCAAGGATGCCCAAATCTCCATGTTCGGATCAGACCACCGGTATAAGGGCAACAAGGAACTTGCCAGAGATGTAATGACACCTGGCTTTCTGCATGAAGTATGCATTACTTGTCGTGTCGATTTCCAGATTTCGTCTTGATTTACTAAGTTGGACTTTAGGTGTCAGCACCAGAGATCTACAAGAAAACGCAGACCTTGATTGCTCTATGGACTTTAAAGACCCAACTAGCAAATGGTCGGCCTTTCTTTGCGAAGAATGATCTCTCGGATATGGTCATGGACATCGTCAGCGCCGCTGCCTTCGGTCTAGACGAAAGCATGAGCACGACCAACGATCAACTAGTCGCTCTAAACGCGCATAGTGAGGAGTTTTCGGCCAATGCGGATGGACCAGTCGATTTTCCTCGAGTACCTCATAAGCCTGAGATGACAGCACTGTTGGATCTCACCGATCACGTAGGAGCGCAGTTCAAGAACCCGTTCCCGGAACTTGTTCATTACTTCCGTCTGCTTACCCACCCTACGTTGTCTGCGAGCTATGCTCTCAAGGACAGGTGGATTCACGATGAAATCGAGAAAGCCTTGCCACGTCTACAAAGGGGGGAATCTGAAACTCGCTCGGCAATGGACCAGTTTCTTCAGAGAGAAATCCAGATCGCGGCCAAAGAAAATAGAAAGCCAAACTTCCACTCTGGAAGGATCTACGATGAGGTATGTTCTTCATACATATATAGCAGTATGCGTGCGTATACCTACCTACCTAGGTGCTAAATCGTATGTTCCTAGCTTGTCCAATACTTCATCGCGGGCCATGATACCACCACAACAGCAATTTCTTGTAAGTAGACCTAAGGCCTTGATAACTATCCGTTCGCCAATCTCTAACGAAACTATAGGGTTGGTGAAGAACATTGCCGATCACCCGGACTCTCAGGAGAAGTTACGAGCAGCTCTCCGAACAGCATACGCCACCGCCTACGAAGAGGGCCGTCAGCCAACCGTGGAAGAGATCTGCAGGACCACGATTCCGTATCACGACGCCGTAATTGAAGAATGTCTCCGCTACAATTCCCCGGTAGCCGTGGTTGCCCGACAGACGACAGTCAACACCACTCTCCTAGGCTACGAGATCCCAAAAGGGACAATGCTGATTATCATATGGGACGGGCCAGACTTCACGGAACCACCCATGCCACTGGCAGACGGGGTCCGCAGCGAGACTTCCAAGCGAGTGCGCGAGCGATGGAATCCCGACGACATCCGCCTGTTCAAGCCGGAGAGGTGGCTGAAGGTGGACGAGAAGGGAAACGAGTATTTCGACTCGCAAGCTGGTCCTATGCTTGCGTTTGCGCTTGGTCCGAGAGCTTGTTTTGGCCGGCGGCTTGCTTACCTCAAGATGCGAATTATTCTCACTTTGCTGGTGTGGAACTTCAAATTCCATAAATTGCCAGAGGAACTCAGCTCTCGCGAAGCTCATGAAGAGATCACGACGCCTCCTGTGCAATGCTATGTCAGCCTATCTAAGGCCGATCCGAGGTTGTAGTTAGTATCCAGAATAGGTACCTATTATACTGATTTTTAAGATTTCAACCTCTGTTTAAATGACATGTATCTTGGTTTGGCCTTTTCCTCGCTACTCCAAGACGCAATTTCGGTCAGGGGTCAGCCATCCTGCATGGCGTTTATCAACCCCGCGCTCGGAGCCAATCCAAATATTCATATACCTGATACTCAGGTACCTAGGTTTCTATCGAATGAAGTCCGAAGTGATCTGTCAAGTCGATTTAGCGTACTATGGTAGGCATTCATGTCTATTTAAGCCCAATCGAGGCAGTGCAGCCACAACCATGATGGTGACGCAAAGACCAAGCCCGCATTATAGCATCCTCCTAGATTCTATTAATGCAGGAGCCGACACCATGACATTACTTAAGTCGCATTTTCGAAGACGTTCCGCGTGGGATTCTTATTTCGGTACTAACCATGGCTGATCCCTTGTCTATGGTCGCCAGTGTCGTTGGGGTTGCTGCATTTGGGGTGTCCACGGCAAGAACGATTATTTCGCTGATCCAGGAAATAGCCGACGCGCCAGATGAGATAGTTCACATTCGCTGCGATGTGCAGAACTTGTCTTCGGTTTTCGGGTCTATTCAGAGCATTGGTACGCGATATGCTTTGAAATCAGAGGATCATGCTTTGATCGACAGCTTGAATGAATGCGTCGACCTTTACCAATACAGCATGCAATATATTCAATTCTCCTAGACGCCTCTGGTGGGAAACAGAGATAGAAAGAAGAATCCAATCAAGATGATTAAGTGGGTGATGCGGAAGGGAGAGGTCAAGGCACTGAGGGACAGACTACAAGAGAGCAAGATCAGTCTAAATATCATCATATCGACACTCAACAAGTTCGTTCTCTACTTTCGTGATATCCTTTCTTCTTCATTCAAATTCCTCAAGCAGATTTCTCACGCTTTGCAAGTAACATTAACCTGTATACTTCAAGGCTCCCTCCTTTATTTTTCGCAGTGATGGAAGGACAGAAACAAGCTGTACGACTACTCCTACGATACGGCGCTAATAAGGATGACTACTTACCTCCAGAGACTCGAGAACAGCTCGATGAGCATATTCAACAGCATCAAATACTATCAAGTAAACTTGAAAATGGAATTACACCCTTGCTGATGGCAGGACTGGTATTGAATGATGATGAAATGACCAATTTTCTCTTAGAACATGGGGCCGATCCTACTTCCAGGCTTCCCAGCAATGGTTAGTTACAAGACCCCCCCCATATGGCTTATAGGTATTAGAGGCATTTTGTTGACATTTTTCAAGGCAATACCCCGTTAACACTCCTCACCTCTACACCTTATCTCGCATGCGCAAAGGTCATAATCGAGGCTGGCGCCGACGTCCATATTCATAATCATAAAGGACGAGATCCTTTCCGCTACGCATCTGAGCGCTCCAACATCGAGCTGGGAGAGTTCATGCTTGCCTACGGATACGGTGCACTGTTAAGACACATCCGACAAAACCCAATTAGGAAAGGTCCTGCCAGCTTTGGGCAGCTGTCAACAGCTGGCAGTCCATAGTAGTAAATAAGAACTATGTCAGCGCCAAGGTTTCATTGCTTCCGTTGATTGGCCACAGAGATATAAGGTTTCGATTTTATGATTTTATTGGTCGTACGTAACCCACCTTTCCTAGCCGCTTATTTCAAATTTCAAAGACCCTTTTCCCAGTCCAAAACTTCACCTTTTCATCACCTCGATTTGACTAACAATGCGACAATTTGAAAGACAATTTGAATAGCTACTGGGTGGCCCATACGCGGGCATACATAAAAAGGGCATTCTGCCCCACACTTAGACTTTCTACAAATCAATATTAATTACCACCCCAAATCTTCTATTTAGTAATACAGAGCGGGACTGGTTTGTCCTCGAAAACTCGGGCCAAAGTTAAAACAACCAAGAAGAACCTTTAAACAAACATAAACACACTCTAACAACTCTTACTCAGTTCTTACTCAATCTTATATCCCTACCAGCCTACCTAAATCCAGCATCGGTCACTTACTACATTAACCATAACGCTATCCCCTACCACCACTTGAAATCACTCAATCAGCCGGGCATTTAGGCAGATCCATACAGTTACAGGATTAATGTGCTAGAAAAAATCAGATGCTTTAAGAAAATGTAAATAGGATACAACAAGAAGGGATTACCTAGATTTAGAAGGTAGAGAAAAAGATAGCCGGAGAAAACACCAAGAAAAGTCAGAAAATAGAAATACCTGTCTGGAAAGAGGATTTGGTTTGGACAACAAATATCTGTATTTTAATAGTTTCCAAATCAAGCTATACTACTCCTCAGTTTAGCAAAAATAGCCAAGTAGGTAGCCCGTACGCAGGCATACATAAAAAGGACATTCTGCCCCACACTTAGACTTTCTACAAATCAACATCAATTACCACCCCAAATCTTCTACTACCTATTTCAACACCTATTTCAACACCTATTTGACTGACGATTTGAGGGTGTTAGCCAACGAGCAAGGCTCGCGCGAAGCGCATGGCTTGCGAGGCTGCGAGGTAAGGAACTATTGATTTGACTGTTGATTTGACTGTTGATTTGACTGTTGATTTGACTGTTGATTTGACTGTTGATTTGACTGTTGATTTGACTGTTGATTTGACTGNTGATTTGACTGTTGATTTGACTGTTGATTTGACTGTTGATTTGACTGTTGATTTGACTGTTGATTTGACTGTTGATTTGACTGTTGATTTGACTGCTACTCATACCCTACTTAGCCTACCTAATATAATCATATAAATCTTACTTTTTAAATCAAATATAAGCAAATATTATATTCCTGCTTCGTGATTATGTCTAATTACCTTTCAAAGGTTGTAAATTCATTATTATTTCGAGCCATATGTTGAGTCGGACCAATTTTCATCCGCGATTTTCGTTTTGTCGGTTTTGTCTTAGTGGCGCACCGTACTACGGAGCCAACATAAACCGTTTCTATAGCGCTCGTTTCCCAAATGTTCTGTTTACAATAGCCGGGAACGACATGGTAGTAATCAACCAGATACTAATACGCTATGGGGTTAATACAGTACTACCGTGAGAAATGACTTGGGGAAAACAGCATCAGATATTTCACCATTCCCTAATCAGCGTAGGATCAAATCCAATATGAAAAATACACTAAAACGGGTAACTTGGGTAATAACACATAACCATAACCTCCAGATCGCATCATTGAATTGACGAACCAAGGAAAAAGAGAAACAATGTCAGAACCATAGACGCGATCGGTATAATATACTCCATGATGACTCCCACCCCAGCATGCACAGTCCAATCAATCAAACCAAACCCCAAACCCCAACCCCCCAAAATGAACCCCCCTCGCCCCAACCCCCCCCATCGCCACCTCCCAGTTTTCCCCCCCCCCCCCCCCACCCCTCACAAGTAAGCCGCAATAAGAAGCTGCACGGCAGCCTCCTGGGTGCCGATCGTGACGGTGTCCAGCGGGCCCTGCCACGAGAAGCCGTAAAAGTTGGAGCCGTTGCGCGCCTCCAGGACGGCGAGCTGCGCGTTGTCCTCGAGAAAGCTCTGGTAGGGCCGGTCGTCGAGCGCGGCGTTGAGCTTGGCGAGCTCGCGCACGAAGATGCCCTTGAACGAGGTGCCGTTGGGCTGGCAGTCCTGCTCGGAGGCGCAGGGCTCGGTGAGGATGCCCTCCTCGTCGACCAGGGTGCTGGTGCTGGAGACGGCGGCGTCGGCGATCCGCCGGGCCGTGTCCAGGTACTGGGGCTCGCCCGTGGCCTTGTGCAGCTCGACGAGCCCGCCGAGGACGACGCCCTGGTTGTAGGTCCAGGTCGTGGCGCCGTTGTTGGCGCACCCGACGTCGTTGTTGAGCCCGTCGTTGATCAGGAAGTCGTCGTTGATGATGCCGCTGCTGTTGAACCACTCCCACTCCCTCAGGCTCCGGTTGAGGTACATGGTGTCGCCGGGGATCAGGTTGTGCAGTGTTGCGGTTAGCTCCAGGTACAGCTCGTTGCTGATGGCGTTGTGGTACGTTCGGTTGGGGATGTTCCATATGATGCCGCCGCCGCATGTTGTCGTGTTCCAGTAGTCGAACATGTACTGTTCGTCTTCTTTGGCGATGGTTAGGTACTCCTCGTTGCCGGTGAGCGTGTAGAGAGATGTCAGAGCCAGAGCCCACCAGCCCGTGTCGTCGGTACTATCCGCGCGAAAGTCGCCGCCTCCCTCTGGCCACCAGTCGAGTGGCGCTCGTTGTATCTCGACCGTATTCTCCGCGTGCGCGAGGTAATCATGATTCCCCGACTTGATCATGTACTCCGTGACAGCCCACAATGCCACGCCGCTTTGCCACCATGCTGTTATGGGGTTGTGGGGATCCCAAAGCCCAGTTTCGTCGTCGTATAAGGACATCAGAGCGTTCACGGCTGCTTGAGTAACGCCGTTTACTGCGCTCAGATCTCTCTCGGATGATGATATTGGCTGTCCAGAAGCCAAAGAGAAGAGGCAGAGGCAGCGTGTTGTCCAGCGGAGTAGCGCCGGCATTTTCGTTCGTTTTTTTGGTGAGTGAGTGAATACGTGATGTTTTTTAGTGGATGAACGTGTGATATTCGAAGTTGAAAGTTGTTCATCAAATCAAGCGAATGTGAGAAAAATCGTCTTGTCTTATAGTAAACAAAGTAAACAAGATGTAAACAAATCCATCAGGGTAACGAACGGCTTATTTCTGCGCTCGACAACGAAAGTTTTCATAGTCTGTCTATATGCTCAGTTAGCTAGTAGGCAATTGACGTTTCTAATAGCATACTAACTGGCACTTAAATAAGCCATCATACTATGCGCAACAGTCAAAGCTTGTGCTTGTGGTTCAGTCATGCTGGTATAGTCTCGGTCATTTTCCCCTTTGATGCGATGCAACACTTAAGCGCCCGCCCAGGTTTTCGGCCCCTTTATAGTTCCTCCGCGTACGGCTTCGGACTGCATTCTATGTCAAGTTATCTTGCCAAGATAAAGTCAATCGAAAGGAACCTGCTGGTTGGAATACGAGAAAGCCACTGCCCCAGCCGCTCCTCCTTGCTCGCGCAGGAATACATGAGATGCTTTGCGCTTTACTTTCCTCAAACTTGCTTTGCTTTTTATCTAAACTATCGGAGCTTATTTCCACTGTGGCTTGTAGGAACGTTTGATTGGTAAAAGCCAATTCTCCCGGCAGCCATTAATGGAGCTTTTAATGCTCGTCGCCATGCGTCTGTAGGGCTTACGACATTACAGTATAGGGGGGGTGACACCCCGGGGGTGGATGTGGAGCCCGGGCAAAGGCTCGGCTCGAAGCGTGTCGGCGCATATTCAAGTCTGACAGCATTAATACGGAGTCGTACAACCCCTTGCATAAGCATCGGGAATTAAACATGGGATTGGTGATTAAAGTTGAACCAATGGTTTCAATAGCTTATATGTACAGTAAGTAAGTTGTACTTTGGTAGTGTTGTTAGGCGTTCAGGCGTTGTAACTAGATACTATCGTTTATTAGTAGGAAATATATTGGATTGTCTTACGCACGTCCACGTCTCCATAGTAACCTGCACGCCCTACCAGGTACACTCTAGCATAAAGGAACGACGATCGACCGATCTTGAACCCTAATCTCAACGGCGAGACGGCCGGGCTGATCCGCGATCTACTACCGCAAATCACGTACACATGCCGACAAGCGCCAATAGAGGAAATGATCATCCAAAATAGCAGGTGGCATTCGTGGTGGAGTAGCTGGTGATGCTCCCTTTCCGTCTGTCCGCCCAGATTGTTGGCGTTACTCAATGGTCGAATCATGTGGCTGATAAAAGGATGCGGATGTCTTCAGTGTTGCTCAAGAAGCGGGTATGGTCCTGCTGTTCTCTAGAGGTAGACATAAGCGCGGAATTTGAGGTATGGACGAATGGTGGTTGAGCTATTAAAGTAAGAACGACACGATAAACATAGTCAAAGAATTCACTATTCGATAATAAGCGCTTCGTTCCAGCTACAAGAGAGCTGACTCTTCCGATGCGGCCATCTATGAGATATGCTGTCTAAAGGGTAATCGTGGAAGAATTAAAAATTAAGACATAATACCAACCTTTTCCTTTTCGTACAGACCCGTTTAACCTTACACATTACACATCGACGCGTTTCCTCGTCTCAACCCCTTACCTATCCCCAGTCATCTATTCATGTTGGTTTGTAATACCAAGGTTCGTTAAACACATGATACCGGTGTCCTCTTACGCCTCCACCTCTGAATAGAGCAGGGAATTTCCAGCCCTCGGGGATCTCATGCTCACCGACCCTGCGGTTTCTCGCATCTGGATTTCTCTCTGTGGTCGCAATTTGAGCTTTTTCATCTGCGGTTTTGGGAACAACGAACTTCGCAACTTGTAGTTCCGTATCGGTTATGGTGCTTCGAGATACTCTGGCGTAACCCACTCTCTGGAGCTTTTTATACAGAATATATTCGCACCATCGATCCCAGTCCCTCGGTTCAACGTCATGCATTCCCGACGTCTCGGAAACGTACGTGTTATAATTGCCCCTGAGAGGCTTCGTAACCAGGTAAGAAAGCAGAATCGACGGTCTCGGTGAGGACCCCATCAACCTAGAAAGATATTCGGATTGGAGACGGCGATCCTCGGAATCCTCTTCCTGTCCGGAATGGAAAACGAAGACATCCACCAACTCACCATAGACCTCGAGTGTTGCGTGAATGGCTGGTGCAAGCTCCCCGACTGGGGATGGGAGCAGGTGATGTGTTGAATTTATAATCGGGAACTTAGACAAGAGCGCTGCTCCCCAAGTGTGCTTGTTCGGTCCAGGACCGTAGTCGACATACATGCCCAGATCTTCAGCGAGGAACTGGGTAGTATCTCGATTTCCCATGATGATGCGTTGCAAGTCTGTCTCCAGCAAGCCGATTACATCGATCTCCAGTTCTTTCATCAAGTCCCGCATCCGATACTCAGAAGACCACATGTCGTTATCGAGAGAGAAATGTATAGTCCAAATACCGGCCGTGATCACTCTCGAGTCTTCGTGATAAGGCTTGTAGTCGTTGGTTGGAAACCGTCGGAACGCGGCGGCGATGAAGAAAATGTTGATAATACCGAGTGCTAAAGTGTGATACTTGCGATGCTGCGATCGGGAGGTGGGCTCAGGAGAATCACGGCGACGCGCATTTACCGACGTAAGGTTAAAAATGCCAGCACCGATCAGCAGCATCATCGTAGTCATAATCCAATCCGTGTGTTCACGAACTAAGGGGCCGCCAGGGACGAAAGCATAAGCTACCACCCAGACGTGGAAAAGTACCATCAAGTTATATATGAAGAACCCAAGGCCAAAGGTCGTAGCCGGATCTTTCTTAGAAGCCGTGACGAGGAGGGGAGAAGCAATGGCCGTCAGATAGAAGGCGATAGTAAGAGCGCCAAGGTAGCCAAACCAGTTGGGGTAGACGGTAAGAATAGCCGCCCCTAGACATCCAACACCGTACACCGTCCAAGTGGCAACAAGTCCCGGTCGGCGGAGTCCTATTAACAAGCCAGCCGTCATCGCAGCTACGGTAAACCAGCCATGTGGGCCCGCAAGAGGACCTCGCACCGGGTACCCTTCCCACACCCAGATGATCATGGTGCTGGTATCGGAAAGAAGAGAATGAAGCCCAAAGAAAAGGCCGGCAACACCCAGAGCAGCTAGAAGGGAAGAGCCGCTCTGCTTATCACCGACAGCCGCGCCAGTATGCGCCGGTGCTTTCCGGGTAAACCTAAGCACAGCTAAGATTGCCAGGACCAAGCCTGTGCCATTATGGCCGCCATTCTCAGCGTGCATGATTGGCCAAATAGGATTATTGGTTTGCCATGCGAACTTCATAGTAGAAGACATGATTAAACCAGCAATCCAAGCCAATATTTTCGACTCAAGTCTGACTTCGTGAATCGATTCCGAATATAAGGTGGCAGCCCACGACAAGCACGACATCGCAACACCGAAACCAACGGTGAAAAGTCTGTAGGCCGGATCTTTAACCTGCCACGCCACGAGCCCAGCGAGGGATAGGAAATGGCACAAGCGCAAATTTCGGATCACTAAGGAACGAAGTGACTTAATACCAAGAAGCAGTGGCGAGATTGTCGACATGACAAACGCTTCGTAGCCCGAGATACCCATGTGCCAAAGTGGGAAATACCAGATGACAACACCTAGGCTTGTGAGCATGGACCAAAAGACAAAGCCATGGTAGACCTCGGCAGCGGTATCGAACACCTCGGACCAGGAGAATTTGACACTAAATATACCAGCCGTAATCTTCTGTTTTTCCTTCTCTATTACAGCAGTTTGCTTTGACGACATGTTGGCTCTGTAAAGCTAGTCAGAATAGTACTAGGAGAACACCACCTGCATCGTATAATGGAATCTAACTCGCTCGGACTGGTGCGATTGAGATGCCCTGGATAGTCTGGTGAGGGAATGTTGGTTAGTAGAACACACGGAGTGACAAGTTAACACTCCGAACCCTCAAAGGCTCAGTAGCATACAGCACCGCCCAACCAGCCAGTAAACCCTAGAATAATACGATTCCCGGGAATGGAAATGCTGGTGGAAAGTGGAGCTCATGTCATCAGGGAGAGCTACACTATTCCTGCTCCTCGTCGATGGTAAGTAATCGACTACTCCAGGGGCGCGTTTCCGAGAAATGGTTCGAAGTTTCCATCCAGTCCGAGCGAGTGTATAGCCAAAATCACCTTGGGAGTCGCTGTACATACCCCTTGCTCAAGCCTTTCACATCTCTTACCACAATTTCAAACGTATCGAAGTCAAGAGCGGTAACTCCATCGAAGGCGACATCGAACAAAATAAGAGACCATTCGAGGAATGAATATGTAGTGTAAGCTGCAACCAATAAGCAATGTATTCATGCAAGTAATCATTGGACAGAAACTAACCTCCTGCTATCCGATGAACCTTATGTCGAATGAAGAAATAGATCATAAAAGGGATAGCGCTAAAGAAGGCAGTAGCTAGGTACTTTCGATACTTGATAGCTTTCACGTTCGGCGGACTCAGCGCGATACAGCCGATAGTCCAAGGAATCGTAGCGACGAGGTAGGAGATCATAAAGATATCGTGCCAGTCATGATCATCGGTCGAGGTGATATACGTCCAGCCAGCACATGTAAGGGTTCGGAAGATGCCCACGCCTGCAACAAACTTAGGGAGGACCTTTCCAGGCTTTGCCGTAATGAGGTACCAGAGCGCAACGAGAGCAAACCTGGGACCTGAGGTTATAGCTATAAAAATCATGAATAGGGATCGCTCGGGATAGCGGTCGCCGATGGTGGCGGAGACGGAGGGAAACCACTCGTCGGGATATCCGTAGAATTCATTCTTGACAATCTTGTGATAATGAAGGTAGATGCCCACGGACAGGGCGCTCAAGAAGGCAGCTATGCGCGGCGTAGATTATTAGTACGAGGTTCTCGTCAGGCCAAGAACAAGTATGTAGATAGATATTTCGACTAACTATACGCAACAACAGTATGCGACCACGATATCCATTTCGCATTAAGAGACACTATAGTCCCGGTATCTTTATCCTTATATTTCGACATGGTCGCATTCCCAAAAGTTGGAGATCGGCCCACGCGGATCAAGGAATGTTTGAGATAATATTACAAGGAAAGAAAGCGACGGGCCTAATATGACGCACAAACGAACGTCTACAAGAGGAAGAGAGGGTATCACTAGGAGAAAAAGAAGTTGAAAACGAGGAAGAAAAGAGTTGAAAGCTTGAAAATGTGACGGATTGCCTTTTCCGGCTTCCTCGGTACGCGATCACCCCAAAAATCAATGTTGCGTGGGTCGATGGAAATGTAGGTAGCTTCGATCCGTGTCCGTCGCGTGTCAAGCTGCTTCCCTTTTCCTTCATGTCGGAGACGAATCCCCGCAGCTGTAGCTTGAGAGGTACATAAAGCTTAAAGGGTACATGATGTGACACTTTATCCTGACCTGTGTTGCCGTACCTCAATACAATCGGGAAGTCGTCATAGTCCGATTTTCAATTAAATCCGTTAAACCCCGCAGTACTCAGGTACCTACATTGAACTAAGACGGGAGGCTCGTGCAGATCTACAATCAATGCCAAGAGCACTAGGTTATGCACGTAACCTGCTTCATTAGCCTCCCTGTAAATACATATCTCCATGTCTATCTAATCTTATCCAAAAAGACCCGCTAGAATTTCCCAGACATCTCGAACTTTTTCAATTTGCTGCAGTTGATGATTTCCACCAAACTTCATACCTCAACGCCTCAAGATTGCGAGGTTAGCTCATAAGACCAATTGGGTTCTTGTCGTATTCTAGGAGGTAGTATAATCCATTAAACTACCAACAAGATGGCAGGTGTCCCCGAAAAAGCCCGTTTCTACCTTGAGCGCGCAGTTCCTCAGCTACGCGAATTCGAAGCAAAGAACATATTCACCGCCGATGAGATTCGTTCCCTCGTACGAAAACGTACCGATTTCGAACATCTCGTACTATCACCTGGAAACAAGCCATCAGACTGGCTCAACTATGCCACGTGGGAAAAGTCTCTCGAGACACTCCGCGCAAAGAGATGCCGTCGCATGCAAGTTCGCACATCGTCGAGATATACAGGACAAGGGAGAATATTTCAAATACTCGAACGAGCAGTTAGCAAACACCCCGGAAATGTGGATCTTTGGAAAGAGTACCTAGCCTACGCGAAGGACATGAAAGCTACTAAACGGTATCGCAAGGTCATGAGTAGAGCGTTGAGGATGCACCCAACAAAGCCGGAACTCTGGGTCATGGCTGGTCGAAGGTCAGCAAACCACGGGGACATGCAGGCATCGAGGGCTTTCTTTATGCGTGGTGCCAGATTCTGCACCAGAGACGCCACGATCTGGCTCGAGTATGCCAGATGCGAAATGGAATGGCTGAAACGAATGGATGCGAAGAGGGGAAAGAAGGGTGGCACCGAGAGGGCGATTCAAGAACAAGCCGAGCAAAGTGACGACGAAATCAAGTTCGCCGAGGAAGATAGCGATGAGGACGACGTTGACGAAAATGGTCGAATGATTCTACCTAACCCGGACAATTCAAAGGAAGCAACAGTTTTCGACCAAGACGCCACCAAGAAACTGGAAGGTAACCCTGCCCTGGATGGAGCTATTCCTCTTGCTATCTTTGATATCTCCAAGAAGCAGCCCTTCTTCAGTCCTACAGTAGCGGAGAAGTTTTTCGATCTATTCGCAAGCTTTGGTGCCATCTCCGCGCAAGCTCGTATCGTCCAACATGTACTGGACAGCATGGTCGAGCTTTACCCCAACGATCCATCGACCTGCTTCTGTCATCTCCGACAGCCATTAGTCAACGTCGCCATAAACACACCCGCATACCCTAAGGCTCTGCGAGAAGCATTAGCCCGCCTCAAATTGTCTCTCTCTACTACTACCAGCAAGACACAACTCGCAGAAAAAGTGAGATGGTGGACAGAACCGATCCTAGCTTCAGAAGATCTTGACCCAGGCATTCAGACAGTCCTAGAGCATACACTTCGAACTCTGCCCAAACCTTGAGGCTACTAATTTAGTATAAGCGATTTTAATAGCTCACGATATAACGGATTAGGGTCCTAAGAACAATTCAAGATGACCTCTACTTGGTCTCACCGCCGTGCTCTCTTATAAAATCCATCAAATAATCAAACTCAGCAGGGCTTACACGGCTGACACTAAGCCGGCTTTGTTTTAGCATCTGCATATTCTCAAGAGGCTGCCCTGGGAGGCCCATCTCACGAAGTTCCTTCAGCCCAACCTGCTGGTAGAACTTGCTGCGGAACTTGACGTGCACGACGCTCCATTTCGGATTATCCGGCTTTGAGGAGGCGTCATAATACGGCGCCTTGGGATCATGCGCAGATACTGGGTGGAGGTGAGAAGAATGTCTATAGACTTTGGGGTGGCCACACTTACGATCAGGGGAATGCTCTTCTACTATCTCCATGGTTCCCACGATACCCGGCGGCTTGCAGTTCGAATGGTAGAAGAAAGCTACGTCGCCTTTCTTCATAGCCCGAAGATTATTTCGAGCCACGTAATTGCGGATACCTACGAACTGTGAGCGTCAAGAATATCACATTTAGAGATAGTCAATAAACTAGTTTAATTCTTACCATCCCAAGGCTCCGGTTCAGTTCGCGATGCTAAGTCGTCAATGGAGAATTTGACGTCTACGCCATTCTCAAATCGTGACTCTGGTTCGGCTTTCATGAGCCAGTATGACTTGTCTGATGAATCAGATTGCTGGTCTGTCTTGGATTTTGATCCGGCTTTTGGTTCTGAAGCATCTTCCGCTTTCGACTTCGATTTCGGCTTTGATTTCGATTTTGGAGGTGTCTAAGATGAGCCATCTCTTAGATGGACGTAATATTGCACGACAACTAGAAAACTTACTGTAGACACCTTAGAATCTGCTTTCTTAGGAGCCTTTGACCTTTTTGAAGTAGAAGCCTTCGGTGCATCGATTTCTTCCGGCTTTGTCACGCTCTCGGTGGCTGATTCTAGCGATGATGGTTTCCGACGCGTCGACCTTCGGAGGGTTGTGGTTTCGGGCGCGACTTCGAGCTGGTTTGCTTTTCTTTTTGCCATTTTGATGCTAGGGCGTTATAATCCCACCCGTGTAGAAAATGTAGACAACGACTAGACCTATTAAAAGCGATATGAAATGAAGTCGCTGTTGATCAGATTCAACGTTGTTCCGGTTTGGAAAGGTGCGAGATAGCAGACAAAATTAAATGAAGCAGTTGAAATACGCACAGACCATCACTCATCACCATCTTCTAACCTTCTTCCAAGACACTTGACTTTGAAACCTACAACAACAATGATGTCAAATTTAAATGACTCCTGATGTCTAGGCACTTATAGACTCTATTTAGATTTGTAACTTTAGTCTCTGCCATCCATTTTTATGTCCTTTCCCAGAACTGCAACTATAATGCTACCTACTATTTACAGCAGGATCGTGGTAGACGATAACCCCTATCCTTACTTGCTACCGGCACGATGATCACGCATAGATTTTCCGTGCGTACAGAAATAGTCTCGAGATATTTTATTGTCTATCTACCTCTCGTGGTAATATGAAAAATTTCGTCTTTCCGAGGCTGTCAAGTCAACTCCTCTCGCTCCCTCCCCCGGGCGTCTTACCCGCCAATCACCGCTTAGCAGTGATCCTTGGACCACACAGCCATGATGTTCCAGCTGCTCGTAGAGAACTCCTGGCCCATGAGCTGCTCTATCCCGCCGTGCGTAAACGTGCATTCATCAACAATGTCCTGCGCGTAGTGGGAGAACAGAAGACAGTTCTCCTCGATCCTCTCGGGGTTGTCGTTGCACCAGTAGATGCCCGAGTCGTAGGAGCACGAGATGCGCGAGCACGTCCGCGGGCCGGCGTCGATGGAGCACTTGCCCGTCTTGCCCGCGAGGTACTCGATTCCTGCGTCGATGTACCGCTTTTCGGCGTACCTATCATTCAGTTAGTGACTAGGTACTTGGTTCGGTAGGTAGGGTATCAAGCTCGCTTGACGCATGTCTCAGGAGTGACGATACTAGAAGGGAAAGAAATCAATAGTTCTTGGAAAGAAAACTAACCAGAACTCGCCGGGGACGCCCGGTTTGCAGGTCAGGTGGTCCTTGTCCCGCTTGGCGAGGCCCTCCTCCAGGCTCGTCGCGTTCACCGTGGGGAACTTGAAATCCGGGTGGGCTGCGAGGATCTTGGTCTCGATGTCTCGCATGCTGGCGCCGGTGAACGTCTCCTCCGGGCCGCTGTCGGTGATGGGGCCGCTCCAGGTCAGGTCGACCACCTTGTAACCATCCGGAAGGCTGGTGTGGATTTGACCTTGATCGGCCGGAGGAGATCCCCCGAGGAATCTCGACGCCAAGGCGAGAGCAGAAAGGAAAATGCCGGTAGGCGAAGGCAGCGCCGCCGAGGTTGTGTTGTTAGACATTTGGTGGAAAGTCGGAAATGTTGATTGATGTAGATGTTGTGGTTTGCTCGGTAGAGTCTGATTTACCTTGGCGTAAATGCATTTTACTTGGAATTCATTAATATATATACGTTTTGCGAGGGCGCGGCACCTAAGTTAAGTACAGTGTATAATACTAGGTAGTCAGTATTAGATCTCAAGTAATGGTGAGTTTGTATTTGGATTCGATGAAAATTTCCACTCAGGCAAACTACATCTAAACTACCAGGGATACACAGCACCAGAGAGAACTATGACTTGGAAGGTAACCAGTGAATCACGAGATCTATTATAGAACTTCGGACGATAGCAAGCATCCCTATACTTTAATGTATTGGCTTTAGATTAGAAGTGTATGTTGGTGACTTTATCAGAATATCACTATGAGCAACGGCTCGCAAACACTTCCGGATACCAAAGGATCCTATCATCTCGGAACTAGATCCGCGATCGAAGGGGTTAAGATGGGCAAACCTAAGGGTAGACCTTGCTCCCGGAGAGGCAACCTGTTTCTTTTGGCTAGTTGTTATATGTACTGTGAAGGTTGCCAAACCGAGTAGACGAAAACAAGGGGAACCATGTGAGGAAACGGGGTGCTGAATTGATGCCAACGGGTAGGTTGGTAGATAGGTAGAAGACTAGTTACGAGCCACCTGATTGGGGCAAGGAATAATATGAAATCGTTTCAAGGTAAATATCTTCTATATAAATGTTGATTGTTTTACATTTCTATCTACCTACGTATTATAGACGCGATACGCAAGACGAGGGGGAGAAAGGTAGCTCCCAGCCTAACATGGGTAGGTATATGTAGAATCTGTAGCATGGAGTGGTACCACTGTAATGCAGTCGCCAGTTCGAGTCAGAATGTCGAGAGACGAAACCATATACTACCGAATACTTGGGATTGTTCTATTTTAATACGACTGGAGAATTATACATAATTAGTAAAATAACTGTCAAGCAGAAGAGTACGCATGTCACGGATCCTTCGTGAGTCGTAATTTGGTGAGGACCCACGAATGTTAGTAGTATTATTGGAGTAAGTGATCAATGCTCCGACGTCTGCATGTCCGAGTTGCGACTCTCGTTACTCACCTTGGGTACCGTGCTTGCAAACTTCTGTTTCTCTCACATGAATGTTGGTCTGAGTTCAAGTCAGATACCTGAGCAAGGGCCCGAGCGTGGGATGAAGCTTGAAACTTATTCATTCGGTAAGCTAACAGGGAAAATATACAGTATGTCTAGATTGAGATCGAGGGTCATATACTTTTGCCGTGTTTCCAGTGCAAACATCACACTTAATTACGGACATATTTGATAAACCACCAACCTTGGAGATATATGACATAAATGTCTGCGAAAACCATGCGAGAAGCACATCTCAGATTTCTTTACGCGATATTCGGCACACAAATCATCGCTCGCGAATCGGTGGGTCCAACAGAGACGAGAAACCAACTACCTACCTAGGTGTTGGCAAAGCTGGGAAAGTTGGCGGCGGGGATCCATCAACGGGATCGAGCATTCAGGGCAAGTCGAAAACATACCGCCATATTACAAGTGCAGCTAAATCAAGTAGCGAAAGTCAAATGTCAGATTTCACGTTTTACTGTCGTACCACCCAATCTTAGGTCTCCTCGCATGACAATTCCAATTCCCCCCGCGGATGAGCTCGAACTTGATCTTTATAAGACGACTCCTCGCTTGAGTGACCTCTTTAATCATATCAGTGTGTGTGTCCAAGATGAAGCAGGTCTTAGGCTAATTAATAGAAGAGACTTCCGCACAAATCTTATCCGCATTCTATTCTAGAAGAAAAAAGTGACGAACCCGACAGCGGAAGTTTCTGACGAATTCGGCCGTTCCCAGACTTTGCACTACACAAAGCACAGCCAATTTTTTATTGGCACATGGGGGTACCACCCAGCGGAGATCTTCGGTACTAGATTAGAATGAAAGTTCGAGACACGATCACCCTGCGATAAAATCATGGCAATTTCAAATCGAAGCGAGGAAGCAGAACGAAAGACCATCGACTGCATTGAAACACATCGAGGAAGTTAAATAGAATACTAGAAATTATAAGAGGTAGATAAGTCAGTATTAGCTGCGTAGAAAAGCAGCTCAGGTATAACAATAGGTCGATGTGTGAGTTGGGAGGTGTCGTAACCGATTTTCCCTCACACTCCGTTTCCTTCTCGCCCTACCGTACCCAGAAGGCCCATCTACCACCCCTTGCCCATTCCCTTGTGACCGTCTGTCCGTCCTCTCTTTTCTCCTTCTCTGCCTATTCTTTTCTTCTTACATGATTTCTTCCCCTCTCCATTTCTTTTCTTTGTTTTGCGCTTCATTTTTCGAACCGCGCGGCAGATATTTTGTTTTGCCCTGATGACGGGCTTTGCTTGCCACTTACACGGAAATACCCCGAAACGGTATTGGTGCGGGTCGACTGTGCGTACTGTGTATTTTCCAGAATGCCGATTTCTCGACTTGAGAAAAGGGAATTTGGCACCGGCGACGCGAGGAACTGTATCTTCTTACTCTCTTTTCACGATGAGAAAGAGATACAGAGCAATTTCGCGTTGCTTGCTTGACTACTCCAGGCGGACTTGATCCAAGACGGCCGTACTATATGTACCTTGATTGGCACCCAACGTTGCGTAAACGGTCATCCAAAACGATGGACTCTACTGCATCAAACACGACAATCTACCTGTTTTATATTCAATATCTACAGGAACTAGATGGATCCTAATACAGATCGTGGACGGGATATCTTTGGATTCTCACATTCGACATTCGGATAACCCTGAAGTAGGGTCGGGTTGAGCCATACTACTCACTAACATTCGTCGTATTTCAAAACGCTGGGAAGTGCTTACGGCACATGGGGGACTTCCATTCGGATTGTCACCGTAACACAAACACCCGAAACGCCCCATGGTTAGAAACATGTTGGGCATCTGGCTCTCTGGGGGGGAACGAGCGAGAGGATTGCACGCCAACCTTAACTATTGATCAGCAGGCCAAATGATCAGGTTTAAACAGTTGAACACCTACCGAAAAAGTATTTGTTCACTTCTTCACCGGCATCCAAGGGACACCGCATTTTCTTGCTACCCGTACCATTGGATCATCGGGGCATTCCTATTGGTTCCACATGCAGCCATCGCGGGCGGATCACTTACGAGTGCTCCATACACTTACATGCATCCGCACATAGTGGGATGTCAGCACATATTCCTATATGCCCAGGTATATATGTGGCTGCAGATGATGAGACGAGACTGGACATATAACCGGCGCTTCTGCATCAGATTTCTCTTCGATGACTAGGGACTAACTATGATACCCTCCTGACGGACTCTATTCAATGGACGGATTACGCTATTCGTGGTCTCATGCGAAAACTTATGGCGGGGATGCGTATACAATATCAGATCGCTTCCGATCACCACGAGGGGCTTCACTAACTCCGAAATTCCCGTCAGTCGATTGTCGAACTGTCAACATTATTTGCATGACTTTCATGGAAGGGATTGCGACTCAGGAGTAATCTTTTACACGTCATTAGGGGTTGTGTTACAATGCCGAGGTCCTACTCCTTATGATGCTATTGTTGGCTACGGAGCATACAAAGCTGCGACCTGCTTTCCTCAACGGCATAGGTGCTGCTGTTTCGTACCCGGCGCCTGAGAATTTCCTGGGAGGAATCACTGCCTCGAATGCGATGATGGGAATACATCATAATTGTCTTATCGCGATGCTACCGAAGGAATAGCCTTGGACAACCACAACCGATGGATTTAGGATACGAAGCTGGCTGACGTCCCATTTTCGCCATACCATATAGAAAAGGCTGATGGATTCCCGTTTCTCGTTTCCGGTGATTTTGGGAGAAATACGAAGAGGGGGCTGTTCTCGACTGATTGTATTCTCACCACCTCGACTCTTTCGATCTTATCGACTGGCCATTTTTTATTGACTTATATGCAATCACTTATATGCTATTATTGCTGGATATCGTCTTCTCTGGTTATTCCATGACGGATGCAAAGGACATGGATGGGACTGGAATATCATTTTGTTTGGATGGTTTGGTGTTGTCAAATTTTCAGCTCTTATTCACTCTTCTATTCCCCTTTTCCTTGCTCCCTTTCATCTTCCCCTGATTGCAAAATGCACTTTTGGAGCAGCACTCGTCATAGGCGTGAT
The DNA here is from genome assembly GCA_002120315.1 of Hypoxylon sp. CI-4A. Taxonomy (NCBI): domain Eukaryota; kingdom Fungi; phylum Ascomycota; class Sordariomycetes; order Xylariales; family Hypoxylaceae; genus Hypoxylon; species Hypoxylon sp. CI-4A. The sequence goes on from KZ111561.1 coordinate 245,466, forward strand.
GTGACGATTTACCTATTGCATTCACTTCATGCTACTAACCAAGTGAGGTAGCAAGATTGGTAAGTGGCTTTTCCTTTTTCTCTTTTTTTTCTTTCTTTCAAATTTAATTACTCACCAGGCTTGAAGAAGCATAAGTGGGGGTCAAGTAATGACCCGTACGCAACATCATCCACATGCTTGTACCTTTCGGGTAATGCTCGGGTTAGCATCCCAAGTCTCTTTTCTCTAATTTGCCTGACTTTTCTATATCACAGGTACATATTTCTCTATCTAGTTGATACTTGATTTCGTTTTAGGAATATGAAATTCCGTCTATCCCACCAATAGTGTAACATTACAAGGTAATGAAAGTGGGTCAATGGAACCTTTCCAACCTGTCAGCTTTCATTCTTTGCTCCATCTTTCTTCTCGTCTCTCCTTTCACCGTTGAGCCGCCTGTTCTCACTTTTCCCGTTTCTTCTGCTCCTCTAGTTTTCCAAGCCCGCATCAACCGCACAGCCCGCGTAACCCGCTGATTTCTCATCGCCTCTCACCCTCTAAACCTGTATAGGATTAGTGTGGGTGGATCTGCGGTTGCACCGTTCGCTGCTCGTGTCGGACTGAATGTGCTCCAACAGTCCAAACAGTCAGAAAATTTCTTGACCTACCCAGACCTTCAATCCCTCCAGCTCCAGCTCCAGCTCTGCCGCGTCCGCCGTTCAAGTCCAGAGAAAGTAGCCTCTAATCTTTTAGCGCACACGGCCCAGGCAGACCGGGCCAACTCGCCAAAAAAGTCAAGTCTCTTTCCAACCCTTACTATCTATTACCGCCCTTCCAACCCTCTTCGCGCTGCAGCAAACAAGAGATAAAGACAAGAGAAGCTGAAGGTGTGTCGTCAATCGCCATTAGCTTTAGCTTAGGTAGGTCAGACCCTGTTATTCCCATTGTTATCCATCCATCTCTTGTGCATTATTATCCTTATGTTCATTATCACTTGATTTTGTTTCATTTCATATTGGAATTGGTTGTTTTTACCACTACTCCCCCTGCTGTCGACTCTATCCCCATATACCCAGATACCCAGATATTTGGGCAATCCCCTTATATGTGTATGTGATGCGGTACGGTGCTGTGGTCATAGCCACGAAGACGTGTCCTGGTCTCCATCTCCGTGTCCGTGTCCGTCCGAACGTTGGAACTTGCGGTCGGCATCCTTCCAGCGCCGGGATGGTTGATGCGTAGTGCTGCATCGAAGCGATCGGTCTATCATTCTAGGTAGCATACGCACATAATACCAGACCTACCTAGCGACAAGGAGGGCCGATGCACCTGACACCCGATACCCGCATCTACACAAACCCCGTCCGCTCTTCCGTACACTTGTTAGTATTGTTATGATTATTATTACATGTACAGAACAGCGCTCCGATACCTAGGTCCGGGTATGTATACAATACCAAATCAATTCACCAAGTGGGTGCGGCCTTTGTGCTGAAAAGGGACATTCCCTGCCTTTGATTCTACTTCCTGTTACCATAATAATATCCTTTCCTATTATTTTGCTGTTGTTTACTATCGCTCCCCTTATCGCTTCCTTTCCCCCCTTTTGCTTTCTCTATGAGGCATAGTGGCATACCTGTATCAATGCTATGCTGCACAGTGTCTGTATGTACAGTACATGTATAGACATTTTACGGTACCCATATTCATTGCTGGTTTGATCCTCATGCATGCACATGTGTGCTGCTACAGGTACCCCTAAAATGCCTGGACACAGCGCATTTTAAGGGATTTACCCCCTTGGCTATTGGCGACTAGGTGATTTCCATAGGTGAAATCCCCACTTCAAGCCCAGTGGCAGCGGTACATAGTCCACTAGCAGAAAGGTACCTCCAGTCGCTAGCTCAGCAAGTTGCAGCGCTCAAAGCCCTGTATTTTTTTACCTGCTAGGGGTTGAATGGGACGGGAATCAGAACCCCCTTCGAAACTCCCCCAACCACCGAAACTTGCGACAGTACCAACTCTCATTTTCCCCCGATCGCACCGCGGCCGCTCACACCCCAAAAATCCATAGTTGAAACTTCGCGACGCGACTTTTTCCATCGCGACACTCGTCGCCCGTGACTTTATCAATTTTTATTCTTTATTATTCCATCTCAATGCCCTCGTCGCTATCCATTTAAATTGCTGACTTTTTCTTAATTATAGTCAGATGGGTTCCCATTTGCGACGACATCCGTCATGAGCTCCTGGATGAACGAGGCCGCTGCCGTCCAAAACCACAATGGCAACGGCTTCCCACACATGAACGACCCAAACAACCTGGGAGGAGGCGGAGGAATGCCCGGAGCCCCGGGAGGCATGATGGATCCATCTGCCTTCATGGCGAACAATGCCCAGTTCAATGCTGTCGCGGCTGGACAGTTTAACCCTCAGCAGATGGCTGCGATGCAGAATGGCCAGATGCGCCACGCCTCACCCTCTTATACGAATCCTGCCTATCAGACCAATCCCGTCATTCCCTCCAAACGACCCCGACCCAGAGAAGACAGCATCGGCGCGTCTCCGCGACAGAACCCGGGCATGCTACCGACGTCGCGCGCCGACACGCCCCATCAATCGCCATACCCGGGCTTCCAACCGAATGCGATGCAACCGCAGAATCCCCCGCAACCTCAACACTACCCTCACCTACAGCCCAATGGCTCGGCAAACGCGTCGCCATCTCCCGTGATGGCTGGCAACCAGCTTAGACCGGGAAGCGTACCGCAACGCGTCAATACCGCGTCTCCACATCCATTCTCACCAGCCTCTCAGCAGTTCGGGTCACAAGCGTCACCTGTACCATCAGATCATGGCAACACGCCTCAGCCGGGCATGTTCATGAACCCACAGGGCTTCCCTCAAGGCTTCAACCCCGGTTATACGCCATCCGCGTCGCCGGCTAGACCCCCCTCGGCGCAGAACCCAATGACCCAGCCGATGGCCCAATCCATGATGCCTCAGACGATGGGCCAGATGCCACAACAGATGCCTCAGATGCACCCAGGTCAGATGCTCACACCCCAACAGATACACCAGATGCAGCAAATACAGGCGGCGCAAGGGCGCGGGGCGTTGGACCAACAGAAGATGCTTTACCAGATGCGAATGCAGCAATTCCAAGGCGGAATGCCTATGGTCGCGCAGATGCAGGCTCAGAACATGTCTCAAGGTCGAGGCATGATACCTAAACAAGCTATGCCAATGCAGAATGGCCAAATGCCTCCAGCTGCCATGCAATCTCAGCAACCTTCGCAGATGTCGCGCGCCACCAACCCTGATACCTTTCTCAAGAGCCTCACGACTTATATGACCATGAAACAACTTCCTCTGGAGACGAACCCTATCATTGAAGGCCGGCCTCTACATCTCCTTCAGCTTTTCCAAATGGTTTCGAAATTTGGTGGATATCGCAACGTCACCGCCCACAATCTCTGGCTGCAGGTTGCCGCGTCAGTTGGCTTTAGCCCGCAGCAAATACCTTCCGCACCAGCTCAGATACGGGGTGTCTATGAGCGAAATCTGCTCAAATTCGAAGAAGCATGGGCGTTGCAACAACGGAACCAACAAATGAAACAGCAAGCTGGTGGCCCCGCGGGTATGTCTGGCGTACCAGGTCAGAGTATACAGCAGAGGATGAGCCAGCTAGCGCCTAATCAACATATGCCACCTGCACAGATTCCTCAGATGCAGCAGCCGCATGTTCAGACGCCTGTTAAGCAGGCTACTCCCGGGATACAGCAGGCTACTGTCAATGGGTTTTCCACACCGCAACAGCCTCGGATCGCTCAACAGCAACCTAACGCAGGCCAAGGCCATATAAGAAATAACATGTCGCGAAGCGTAGATAGACAGGTGGCCAACGAATTCTCATTACAGTCGCCGGCGTCGGCCACAAAGAGTGGTAGCATATCTATACAACCTCCAGTGCACCAGCCAGATGTCGTACATGCGAACGACGGGACAACTCTACCCTTTCCTGGACCCTTCTCTTCAAACCCTGACGAATATATACCATGTTCTCGAGAGTTACTCCCCGAACACTATGGCGGTTTTGGTCTAGATTCTATCGGCAAGCTAGGTAACGATCTGGAGAAATGGAGGCCGGACGTACCGCAGGCTCATGAACTCGGTACTATCGATATACATGCTCTCACGAAAAGCATACAATGTGGTATACATGGGGAAGTACGCCTAGCTCTTGACACTCTGGGGACTATATCGCGTGCCTCAGAGTACATGCCAGTCTTATCAATGGACTTGCGAATGTGCGATGACCTGATCGAGTCGCTTATAGATTGTGCCGAAGAGCAAGTAGACCTGCTCGCCGAGAAGGCCGATCCAGTCTCGGACGAGATTGATCTTACTACGTACGAGGATGTCATGAGGGGCTGTCGGCTCGAAGCTCTGACTCTTCGCAAGCAGCATGTCTTCGGTGATGCAGAATACGAGCTTGAGCATGCTGCTGATCGTTTACTAGCCATCACGACGATCTTACGAAATTTTTCTTTCGTGGAAGTTAATCAGCCTGTTCTTGCCGACGAGGTCGTAATCAAATTCATCTGCGGTGTGATACGATCTTTAGGCACACACGAAAACCTTCTCCGAGCGCCCAAAAACGTGCTCGATTTTATGAAAGATGTCATCATTTTCTTATCCAATGTTGCTGCATCCATAGAGATACCCGGGCGGGAGCAAGCGCTTTGCTTACTTCAATTTTTGTTGGCCTTCGCTCCGTCACCGCCTCCCTCGCTTACGACGGAGAGGGTCGTCTTCTCTCCATTTGAGCCCTCGCTTCACCCCTACCTGCCACACGCTGTCGATTCCTTAGCCAAACTGCTAGCACGCGACGAACCAAACAGAACACACTACAAAATCATATTTGCTGCGGATGCTTCTGCATCACCTCCCTACGAACTTCTCACACGTACCTTCGGTCTAGCCGTCTCCCCTATCCCCGACCAGAACAAGGAAAGCCGTCCGGCGAATCTACCTTCATTCGTCGAGTCGCGCAAAGCATTGCTGATGCAAGGCTTGCTCGCCGCAGATATAATCGCCCAACTAGCGCCAGGGTACGAATCTGGGGTGGCACGGGCCTGGCTTTCGTCTAGCGAAGGGTTTGCGCAGAATCTTTTCCGACTTGTTCGCACACTCTGCTCGCAGGCAGAGCCAATGCCTCGTGTGGGCGGCAATGCTAGAACCCAACCACGCGAAGATGTGGACATTCTTTATATCATTACCTGCGGTGTCTCTACGTTAAGAAGGCTAGGCGAGAAGGCGCGAGACCCAAACAATCCAGCCAGCATACCACCGAATGCTCTTCCCACAAGAGAAAGCCTTTTTGGTGCTCTCCAAAGCCTGAAGAGTCCTAAATGGGCACTGTTATTGAACCAGCTGAGCAACTATGCTGGACTTGAAGGTTGAGAAACTTGCACCTTCAGGGACTACATCGAGGTGGCTCATCAAACAGTGATGGGATACTTTGAGCAAGATATTTCAATAACGAGGTGAACGTGAAGAAAATCGGCCATTGGGGTCGCAGCGTGGTGACAGGAGACTAGGTTAAGTAGGTTACTCAAGGCCCAATTGGGAGCGCGGCGTTCAGGACTTAGATGGTTTGCATGGGATGTACAAATAGGCCCACCATACAGGAGATGTATAAAGTGTAGATTATGCGCTATGGGCACCACGGTCAATGCAAAGCATGGTTAAGAACGCACATTTATCTTGATATTTGGTGATTTATTTATATGTCTCGAGGCTAGTCAGCGTAATCCTATGTGCTATACTCTTATACCTAGGTAGTTTGTATTGGAATAATCCATTCTCTTCCTCAGCCATTGCCCTACCAAACCACCATGTTAGTACTTCTGGTCACGTTGGTTAGTCAAGCAGCTTGCAATGCTTTACGGGTGGCTTCAAGCCGGAGTAGAAGACGGCGTGAGCGTGGACGGCATGCTAAAAGTGACTGCGTCAGCTCGCTCCACCATTGATCGAAACCCACTACATAGAATTCCAGCTACTACTGATGAGGTCGTCGGAAGCCCTAGTTCTGAGAGAAACTTTACTAAATTTTCTTTATAATAACCTGGTGTACCTGGTCTACTACGAACGCAGGCGGGCTAAACAGTTGTACTAGCAGTAGGTAATATTCGCATCCAGACAGACAAGAAAGACGGAACCAGTTCCGCCGTTCATACATTGTTGCTGCTCTGCTCTTTATATACCTGCTGCATTTCTCTTTCACCCATCTTATTACTTTGACTCCTTGCTAGAATTCAGACGTGGGTATCATCCTCCACTATGTCGATGTCGATGTCGATGTCGGTGTTGTATCTCTGATCTTGCTTCCATGCTTCTTGGTTTCCTCCCTCTGCTCTGCTGTGCTCTGCTCTCCTTCTCCATCACCCGCCTTCTTCACAACTGGCTAGCCGGCTCCACGGCCTTCATCTCGTTCGACGTGTCGTCCCGTCGCGGCTTATAGGCGTCCGGGTTGCCGCGGATCGAGCGCGCCAGGGACGACAGGGAGTCCCGACGACCGGGCGGTGGGAGGTGTCCGTTGTCGGCATCGTCGTCGTTATCCACGCGCGGCGGACGGTACGCGTTCTTCGGTTTTGGCGGCGCGTTGCCGACGGGCATGGGCCCCATGCCGTAGTCCTCGAGCTCCTGGCTGCTCTTGGGCCACTCGCGCTTGTCGCGGCGCTGGCGCCGGATGTGCAGGAAGGCCAGGGTCGAGAGGGTGGCGACGAGGACGAAACCACTATTGTTCTTGATGTTAGAAATTTTTTTATTTTTTTTTAAATTTCCTTAGGCCTTTGCGTTTGCTCCGGGCCAAGGAATCAGGAAGGTGGGTAGGTAGCTAACTTACCCTATCGTACCCAGCACGATGGTGGTGGAATCCGAGGCCGCGTTGGGCTTCTCGCAGAGGTCGATGTCCGGCCGCGGGTGGCACTTGGCGTCGGTGTCGTCGTCGTCGCGCATGGCTAAGAAGTGGATGGCGGCTCGCGCGAGTAGCGACGCCGACGTTGTCGCCGCCTTGTCAATTGGAAGGGGACTCATCGTGCGATTCGCGACGGAGAGCGCTGTCGGTAAGTGGAAGTGAAAGTAGAAGTACTATGCGTTCGAAGGGTTCTTCTCGTGATCGCGATGGCGATGTGTAATTGCAGTTCCAGCGATTCGGGTTTCCGATCGTCCTATTCATTACCCAAACAAACGACTTTTTCCCGGTCGCTCGTTCGGATGTTGCCGAGTAGGCGAGTTTGCAAAGTAATTGAATGAGTGAATGAATGATTGAATGAATGAATGTCACCCTGATCTACAGTAGGTAATTGCTTGTGTACCTGTTTCGCGGGCTCGGAAAGGAGTGTTATAGTGGTAGTTAGTAGTTGGTATGTAACCACGGAAATCAGGAGAAAAAAAAAAGAATGGATAAAATGCAATGCAATGCTATCGTCGGTGTCGTTGTCGTTGTCGCATGAATGAAGGAATGAATAATTAGAATGAACGAATGAAGAGTTCAGACGAATTGTATGTTAGGTAGTATTATTATTGTTTGTCCTGTTAGGTATTAGGTAGGTAAGGTTCCTTCGTATGTACGTCCTTCCCCCCTAACTACCTAGAGCACTACTACTACTACTACTATCACGTCGTAAAAAAAAAAGGCACAGCCCGTGATACACAACCGTTTCAGCAGGCAAAGGGGGAAGGGAACGCTGGTGAGGCGATTGGAAACAGTAGGTAGTAAAGGCGCCCCCAATTTGGGGTTGGGCGCATCAACGGGACCCCTGACGATCCAATGGAAATCATTAGGTACCTCTTTTTTTAGGGGTCTCGACGTTGCACATTGATGGCCCAATGAGCCGGGGTGTTGCCATGTGATTGTACAGTTGGAAGGGTGAAATTTAGACTGTTTCGGTTACTGTGTTCCAGATTTCTCGCTTAGGAGGTATTATTCCATGCGAATATCTATTGTTCTGAAAGCCTATTTCTGCCGATCTTTGCTGGTATTGAGTAATTAGCAGCCATTTATTTTTTATTCAACTGGTAGGTAATCATTAGCATGCGCCTATTAGTATCCTATGATCCCCACATAGTATTGCTTCGAATTCCCGTCTCGATTTGAAGACTTGCAAAATAATACCTATCTTATATTCAAAGGGAACACAAAAGGGAACACAAAAAGGAACAGCCATTTCCTACCTCACAGATCCCCCCGAGTTTCGAGAGTAAGGGATTTGGTTCAGCTTATCGAGGATTGTCAGATCTTATATCCGGGATTCTGATCTAGGTAGGTGGGTTTAGCTTAACATCCCGCAATCCGCAATCCGCAATCCGCAATCCGCATTCCGCGTTCCGCATTTGCATTCCGGCCTCTCTCCCCCAGCGGCATGGCACGGCTCACACACCAGAACGATCGGCAAATATAAGCAACTACGGATATTCGACGCACCAAATTTTGACCTTGTGACAAACCGCTTACTTACACGAAAATGCTGATAGGTAGAAAATGCGGTAAGCTAGCGAATAGTCGTCTAACAAGCTTCGAGGTGAGGAGGCTCTGGAGGGTTCCCGTTAGTAACCGCGCCTACTCTTGGTCTTCCCCATTAGGCAACTTGTCGACGTCAGGTAACGTCAAGTATCCGTAGTCTAGAATTCACCGATGGATGGAAAGCTCGCCTGCCGCATAAAGCCGAAAATGCTAGAAACTTATAACTTAGATAGGTCAGCCGGGATTATAGGACGCATAAGCAACTGACGAAGATGTGTGTGTAACTTGGCTTCGTTGAGTCCTTAAGGCTTAAGCAACAGAAACGAAATCTCTCAGACATATTCTTCGAATACCTCTATCTTTTAATACCTATGCTCTATGGCAAGTAATGCTTGGTAGAGGAACACGAGAACCATGATGGCGATCCCTATCAATCTAGCATACCTTGTGCCTGGTGTATTTGCACTTGTGCTGCTTTATGTAAGATTGAACAAGCAACTCATGCTTTGCGCCGGGTTCCACTGACTGACCGACTCACACAGACGACCGCGCTCGTTGTATACCGATTATTCTTCCATCCGTTGGCCAAATATCCTGGCCCCTTAATAGCGAAGATCACAGATGCATATCAATTATATCACGCTTGGAAAGGAGACCGACATTTGGAGTTCTGGCGACTTCACGAAAAATATGGCAAAGTTGTACGATTCGGACCCAACAGCGTATCCTTCAACTCCAACACGGCGTTGAAGGACATCTACGGCTTCAAGTCCAATGTGCGGAAGGCCGAGTTCTACGATGCCTTTGTTCATCCGGCCCCTAATACTCACAACTCAAGAGATAAAACACTGCATGCCCGCAAGAGGAGGGTTTTGTCGCAGGCATTTTCCGATTCCGCCATCAAGGAGATGGAAAGATATATCCTGGCCAACGTGCGATCCTTCTGCGAGCAGATTGGGCTTGGAGCAAGTGAGGAACGGAAAGGATGGACCGTAGCAAAGAACATGGCTGACTGGTGCAACTATCTCGCCATGGATATCCTCGGTGATTTGTGTTTTGGCAAGGCTTTCCACATGCTCGAGCGGCCTGATAACCGATATGCACTGGAATTAGTATCGCTTGCCACCACGAGACATCTGATCTGCGGGACGATGTCTCTAGTCGGAAAGCTTCATCTCGACAAGATCCTATTCCGCAGGATCGCGACCGGTCGAGCGAAGTACATGGCGTACAGCAAAGCCCAGCTGACGGAGCGCACGAAACTCGGTGACGATACGGACCGTCGCGACTTCTTTTACCACCTACTAAAGGCAAGAGATCCCGAAACAGGAATCGGTTTCTCGACGCCGGAGTTGTGGGGAGAGTCGAATCTGCTGTAAGTGCCTAGGTCAATATACTTAACCTCATGTAATGCGTAAAAAGCTAACAGTTAGAAGTATCATCGCAGGGAGCGATACCACATCCACTGCGATGGCCGCAGCGCTGTTTTATATTGTCCGAAACCAGGTAGCGCTGCAAAAGGCAAGCGACGAAGTGCGATCCAAATTCGGCGATGTCGAGGAGATCTGCCAAGGACAGACTCTGAACTCGTGCGTTTTCCTAAGAGCATGCATCGACGAGGCGATGCGCATGTCCCCCTCCGTAGGTGGAGTCCTGCCTCGTGAAGTCCTAAAGGGCGGCATCACAATCGACGGCCATTTCATTCCCGAAGGCATCGTCGTCGGCACTCCACACTATACCATCCACCACAACCCAGCATACTACCCACAACCATTCTCGTACGCCCCAGAGCGCTGGATCGCGGGCTCGCCTAAGGGCCTGGGTGATTATTCCGTGACAGAGCAAGACGTGACGCTGGCGCAGAGCGCGTTTTGTCCCTTCTCGGTCGGCCCGCGGGGATGCATAGGGAAGGGTTTGGCGTACGTCGAGATGATGACGACGTTGGCGAGAGTGCTGTACTTGTACGATTTGCGCAAGTCGGCTGGCTTCGACCCCGCCGAGGGAAACCCCGACTTGGAATGGGGTCGACAGCGTGTGGACGAGTTCCAGCTGATCGATCAGTTTACGAGCTTGAAAGACGGCCCGATTGTCGAGTTTAGGAAGCGCGTTTGAATGATTGACGATTTTTGGTCGGATAACGTATTTGGGCGATATCAACATGTGATATAGCAATCAATGATTATCTCGCAGTTAATAGGGATTATGTGAAAACTACCTATACGAGGCAAGTCCTTTGTCCAAATAGGTTGGGTGTCAAAGGGGCTTAGAAGACAGCCAATATCCGTGCCAATTAGAATTAGTATAGTACACACTGTCGGAACTCAAAGCGATGCCTTCGTCTGTGCTCTTGCGAGAAACATGCAGATGCTTAATGACGGGCGAGGATGATAGCTCCACGGCTAAGGCAAGCTAGAGTCCGGGGTGAGCTAAATCTGACAGATTCTAGGCCAGGTCAGGCATTTTCTCCTTTTGGTAGCTATACGATTACTGGCTGGATGGGCGGGTGTGGGGAAGATATGCCGGCAATCTGGATGAAGGCAGCGGGAATATTCGTGTTCAAGTTTTCACCTTGCTTCGCCCATCGTGAACCAGCTTGGCACGGTAAAACCCCACACATCTTGACCTTCAACAGGTATTCGGACCCCTTTTGCGATGGGACCAATGCTACGTAGGCCGTAATCATGCGCGCCAAAGCTCCATTAGCCACAACGTGAGAGGTGGTGAATAGAATCGGCCGTTCGGTCGGATGTTTCCACGAGATCTTTAGGCGTGAGTCTACTCCAAGCGCTGGCCTAGCGAAAATTGATCCAAACTTTTTAACAACGTTCTGGAGCTATCAACGGTAATATCCTCGGATGATACCCATACTCTAAGATAAACAACAGAGCCATGCGGAGGTAAATTGCCATAAGGGTTCTTGGCCACATGCATATAATCTGTCAACACCCGTGCGTTGTGTACCTTGCAGTGATGGGATCGTCTCTGGAGATAGAGTGCATTCGATCACAATAATAAAATCCGACATGCGTTCCTATCTCTTGTCTTTGCTGGCCTTTGGCAGCGGCTTGTTCACATCCTCCTCCTGGGCCTCCCCGTTGAAGGTAGCGAACGATGTTCGCGCCGATAGTTGGCCATACGGCCCTCTAGTAACGTCTGGTCGCGACATGAAGAATACCCAAGGCGGCAATGTCGTCTATGCTGGAACGAATTGGCCGGGTCACGGCGAGGTGATGATTCCCGACGGGCTGCGGTATCAGTCCATCGAGGATGTCGTTACCAAGATCAAGAGCGTAGGCATGAATGCTATTCGACTGACATACGCCATCCAACTGATAGACGACATCTATGCCAACAATGGCAAGGACACGACAGTGAAGGATTCATTTACCAAAGCACTAGGCTCGACAAATGGACCCAAGGTCTACAGCCAGTTCCTCGCCAAGAACCCTTCCTTCAACGACAGCACCACTCGACTGCAAGTCTTCGATGCTGTCGCGGCAGAATGTCTCAAGCAACAAGTTTTCGTCCATCTGGATAATCACATGTCGAAGGCTTCCTGGTGCTGTGGGTCTAACGATGGCAACGCCTGGTTTGGAGATAGAGATTATAGTATGTTCAAAAGCTTCCTAGACTCTGTTCCCCTTTTCTTCTTCATGCCAACCCATGATTTCATGCTAGCAATGCCATCGCTGGGAAGTGGCGATTATCTCTGTATTTTATGTCGCATCTGAGCCTTGAAGTTCTCCGGCGTATCAGTGACTAATAGGCATAGACGTGGACAACTGGACTCGAGGTCTCTCGTACATGGCAAACCACGGAAAGAACTGGCCGGCATTGACCTCGATGTCCCTGCGCAACGAGCTCCGCAAACCAGACAGCAACCCTTCAATTGCGTACAACTGGCAGAACTGGTACACCAACGTCAAGAAGGGCACCGAGGCGATCCACTCGGCCAACCCGGACCTGCTCATCTTCCTCTCGGGCCTCGACTACGACACGTACATCACGCCGGTCGTGCAGTCGACGGCGCTGACGCCGGGGAGCGGCAAGTTCAGCACGGCGGACTTCGAGGGGTACGCGGACAAGCTGGTGCTCGAGATCCACAACTACCAGAACAGCGCGTCCAACTGCGACAGCCTCAAGAGCTCGCTGTACAACAGCGGCTTCCAGGCGCTGCACGCCGACGACGCCAAGGCCGTCAACGTCTTCCCCGTGCTGCTGACCGAGTTCGGCTTCGACATGACGGGAAACGCGTGGCAGGGGACCTACGCTACTTGCATCGCCGACTACCTCGCCGAGCAGAAGGCTGGCTGGTTCATCTGGGTTATCTCTGGCAGCTACTACGTACGCTCCGGCCAGCAGGACTTTGAGGAGACTTGGGGTCTGCTTAAACACGACTGGTCCGATTGGAGGTCGTCGGCGTACGTCCAGGGTGGGTTGAAGCCTCTTGCCAGCGCTACGGCGCAGGGATGAGATATTCATTGCACGACAACGTTTTGATAGTAGCAATATGTAGATAATCAAGTAGGTAGTTTTGGTTTGAATAAAGTAGTATTTTGAAACCTCAGTCGAGGAAAAAAAGAATTATCATTCATCTCATCTCATTGTAGTTCTTGCTCTTGCGGACACCTTGTTTAAGCCCAAGCTGTTGTTTTGAATTTTTGGCTGTTCAGCCATTTCCGGAATGCCGTCTCATTTTTAACGAATTGCCGTCTCTAGCTCTGCAACATAGGGTAGAAATTGTCATATGTTGATGAATTTGGTGATTTTTATTTTGAATTCGACCTTTTCTATTTCTCCTTTCAAGTACCTATGTACTACTATGCAGCATCCGACTAAGCTCGCGGTACGCTGCAAACATCGCTGCCTTAGCTGCCTGACTAAACCGAAACAGGCAAAAACCTGCCCCAGCGCATGCACTAACCGTCCACTAGAGCTTAGGTACCTAGCTACTCCAAGGCTGGAAATACCGTAGCTTTCTTTCCTTCGAATTGGAACTTTTTTTATTCCTTCAAGCTTCATCTTCAGACGCCAACACGCCCTACGCGATGGCACCGCTCTGTAGGTTTTGGCAGCAGGGATACTGCCGAAATGGGTGTACGTTGTCCTCAATCTACGCATTCCGCTCTTGGAAGAAAGAAATTAACGCGATATATCTTTAGCATCATGTCGATTCGAACACCCAGCTGCGAATGCGAACTCGAATCCATTCAGCGCACCCAATTCAAATGCCAATCGCTTCAGCGCCTTGGACTCCGGCGGAAACAGGACCCAGAGCCAGAGCCAGAGCCAGAACCAGAACCAGTACAAGTTTACCGAGGATAGTATCAGGTTAGACTTGTTGAAGGAACGACCGCAATGGCTCTTGTCCTGTTATGCTCCTGGAAAAGACACACCGGAACAGTTATTTGGAGGATATCCACGAGAACAGAGTCTGGAGGAGGTCATGTTGCATATCCGAGGCTCAAGTAATCCCCAGCAGGCGGTATGGTATTCTTAGATTATTATTATTTGTTTCATTGTGCTGACGATCAGATCAGGAAGCGGAAGTCGGTGCACTTATGCAGCAGGCCGAGCAGCAGAACCAGACGGCGCTCAATAACCTCAACGGTGCCATACAATTCGTACTAGACGCCGAAAATAAACATCCGAATCGTATAGATATCTGCAAGCAGAGCGCACCACAAGGTACCACCGCCGGAATCTTTGCCCGGGATGCCGTTCCCAGTTCTCAAGCCGGCTTTTCCAATCCCATCGCCTCGAATCCCTTCTCGGCAGCTCCCTCAGGCCCGCAAGCAAATCCGTTTAGTGGCGGCACGCCCGCGTTCGGCCAACCATCCGCGATGGGACAGAGACCCAATCCCTTTGCTGCGGGACCAGCGGCAACAGCGGCACCGACTTCGACTTTTGGTCAACCATCCGCGATGGGTGCATCCCAACCCGTCTTTGGACAGTCTTCGCAGTTGGGTGCAGCTACTCCAGCGTTCGGACAGACCTCCGCTCTGGGTCAAAAGCCCAATCCCTTCAGTAGCGGCCCTACTACATCAGCGCCAACCGGCTTTGGCCAGCCTGCTCAAGGCACGAGCGCCTTCGGCCAACCGTCAGCTTTAGGACAACGACCTAATCCGTTCGGCGCGCCACCTGCTACTTCAGCACCCAATCCGTTCTCTTCACAAGCAGCGACGACAACGACCCCTAGCCCTTTTAGCCAACCGGCAGCTGTTAATCCCTTTGCGCAAGTGACGAGTCCCCCAGCGAATGACCAGTCAATGGACACTTCAGCTACTCCCGTTGCTCCTGTAAGCAACCCCTTCGCTCAGCCATCTACCTCTCCCTTCGGCGCCACAACACCAAACCCATTCGCAGCACAGAAACCATCCGGATTTGGAGCAGCGCTTAACAATCCCTTCGCACAAGCACAAACACAACAGCAACCCCAACAACCCCAACAACAGGCCCAAAATCAAGGTCAATCTGCGCCTGTTTCTAAGGCCAACCCTTACCCCCCTAACAGCACCAAGCAACATCCACCCCCTGAGAGCTACATAGTCAAGTCTATGGACGGGCGGATCACGTCGTTCAACGGACAGCATGTGGTATATAAGTGGAAGATCAACGACAGATATCAAGATCCTACCTCTCAAGAAGAGGCGCAAAGGAACCCCCGTGCTCCAGGCGTACGGGGCGCGGATGGATCGTGGCGCAAGATCTTCTTTCCAGAGGGCCCACCGGGCTACAACAAAGACACGGAACCTGATCCATCCAAATATACTGCTGCTGTTAAGGCGGCCTACGCGAATATGACGGCTACGGGTAGGTTCAACGGATATATGCCTGAGGTACCCCCTATGAGGGAGGACTGTGTCTGGAATTTTTAAGAACTACGATGACTGTTCAAGGCGTTCTATTGCTCGTATATAGTGAGACCTGAATTGGGTACTCGAGGGTGTATCGCGGGAAAGGGATTTGTATTTTTCTTTGGCACTGGCATGGCGGAAACTCATAGCATTACGTTGAAGACCATAATTAGATACCCTACCTACGAATGGATGAAATCACGCGAGGCACCAAGACATGAGTGATGAACTAATTGCGCAGTTCGGTTCAGTTCAGCTTAGATTTGTATTTTTATTCGTGTTGGGCTGTCGCGATAGAACAGTCCCGAGCGAGTCTGACTTTACGCCATCTCTGTTCCTCGGGTAGAGGCTAGATTCATATGGGTATCTGTATCCATAAACCTGTATAATTCCTCTAGTACCCATCCATTCCGTAATGCCCTTTCCTATAACCTAGGTAATCTAAGCAGCGATGGTGACCTCGACCTCGACACCGGCTTCGATGTTGACGATGATCTGCTTGACGGTCTCGGTGGGGGCGTTCAAGCTGAAGAGCAAAAGACATTAGCATATACTTTCTCTCTCAATATTCAGATCAGGAAAGAAGAAGCAAGCTTACTCGATGAGACGCTTGTGGATGCGCAGCTCGTACGAGTCCCAGGTCTTGGAACCCTCACCACAGGGGGTCTTTCGGGTGGTGACCTTGAGGATCTTGGTGGGCAGGCGGACGGGGCCCTTGACGCGGAGGTCCTTGCTCTTGGCGCGGTCGATGAGCTCGGTGCACACCTTCTCGAGCGACTGGACCTTGCGCGAGGTCAGGGTGATGCGAATCTTGTGCGTCTTGGCCTGCTCGCCGCCGAAGTCCTTCTCGGGCTTGTTGTACGACATCTTTGGTTGCTGATGTTGATATTTTTTTTTCTTCTTCTCTTGGAAATGGATTAAGAGATTGTTGAGATTAGTGGCCCTCACGACTCGAACGGCGGTACGTTGCGGCAAAGTGATGAAGGCGAATTTGGTTGTTGGATGGTTTTTATTCGAAAGTTCGTTGATTCTGCGATTAAAAAAAAAGACTAATTCAAATCGCGAATTTCGAATGTGGGCTTCGGATAAGGGCTACAGTGGGACCAGCCTTACAGAACGATAAGCTGCCGAGCTAGCTGTAAGTACCTCTGCACCTTTCCACGGTGCCCCGCTTACATCATCTTGTCATACATGTATTTAAGATATCGAATTCACTTATCGGATTTCCAAATTGCTGATCTTCAGTCATCGAAAAGATGGAAAGTGGAATTTAAAGAGAAAGAGTCATCCGGTCAAAGCCTCAAACTTAGATTTATTATGCCTGTTAATCAGTTTTTACGTTAACTCAATTACCTTCTTAACATATGCATCTTATAGAGAAATAAAAGGAGGGTTCTACGCAAAAAGGTGCATCTTCATACAACACATACATACCGCCCACCTCCTCTCTTTGCAGTGGATATCTCATTCATGTGGCCATTTCCACACTTTATTCGATACGATGACATCCCTACCTCCTTTTGCTCCCTTCCCCGAAGCGCCATGGAGAGATCATATAGTCCCCGAGGAATGGGAAGCTTGTCTCTCCAACTGGATTGCATTGGCAGAGGCACATTTATCTCTGTCTCAGGATCAGTTCGGGCTCATATCCTCCAAGGATGAATCCTTGTTATCGTTTATTGTGTCTCTCACGAGAGAAGCTGCTGCAAACGGCATCACCATACTCGGACCCTCACCCTCGTCAAAACTTCTATTACGACAGTGTTTTCTTCTAGTTACTAGATTCTTACGGGTGTCTTCTCCGCCTTCCTCGTTGGTCCAGTGGGAATTTCTTTCAGATTTCAGCCACCTCTACTCGAAGAAGAAAACGTCCAGCTTGATCAACCAAGTCTCTCAAAACTTACAAGTGACCACCTCTCTTAATGCCCTAAAGAAATCTCTCATCGTTACTCTCGACTCTGGCCTTAAGGGCGACTTGAAAACCCTCGAATCGCGCCTGAAAAGACTCAACCATCTTATTCACGCCTCCTCTGAAGTTGCCGCATTCTTTTTGGCGGGAAGCGACTTTCTGGATGGGCTTATCAACTGCTACAAGATCATGAACCCCCCTTTGAGGAAGACAATCGTGACAACGGCTTACCTTAGTCTTGTTGGCTTGGTTGAGGGCGACAATCCCAAATTTTCTATGCTAACTGATCAACTTTACTCACTGAAAGTTGCAGCCGACAGCCATAAAGCCGGACCTTTGAATGTGAACGACTCGATGGTTGCTGAGTTGGTCACAGTTACTCCTATTCTCAAGCAGGTGCAACGCCGCTTAGAGGAATCCGGCACTAGTACGGCACGGGTCACCTCAGCTATCTCTGCGTTGGAGGGTTTCCGGAAACCAGGGGGTAACATCAGACCCAAGAAGCTAGTTAAGCGGAAGGTCGATAAAGGGAAAGGAGTCATGACTGAGGACGACGACGAAGTTCCGGGAGAGATGAGGATGCACCGCATGAGCCAGATCTCGCAGATCCAAGATTTATTCCCAGATCTAGGTTCTGCATTTGTCTCTAAGCTCCTGGATGAATACGGGGACAACACCGAACAAGTCGTTGCTCACTTGCTGGAAGATTCCCTGCCGCCGCATCTTGCCGCGGCGGATCGTACCAAGGACTTGTTCGTTCATATGATATCTAGAGGCTTATATATTACGTTTACTAATCTAGCCATAGATCTCCGGAAAGAACCAGAAGGAAAAGCCGCGATATTGCACCCCGTCCTACGCCGCCCCAATTTTCCACGCCACCTCAGCTTCCTACACGCCACAACGTTTTTGATGATGACGAATTCGACAAGCTGACCGCGGATGTATCTAAGATTCACTTCGGAAAACGAAACCCGGAAAAATCAGCAGATGATGTTCTGAACGATCGATCCTCCGCTCCAAACAAGGCAGCCATTCTGTCTGCGCTTTCTGCATTTGACGCCGACGACGATGAACGAGATGATACTTATGATGCCGTGGATGCTGGACTAGTAGTGAATGATGGAAACGTAGAGGACGCAGAGGACCAAAAACGGAAAGACGCAAGCGAGGAAGCGCTTTTCCGAACGTACCAGTCAGAACCCAAGGCATTCGACAGAGACGCAAACACAAGACGGAGCCAGACAAGGACGAAGCTAAAGCAACAGACAGGAATGACTGATGAGGCTATTGAGGGTTGGGCCTTGATGCTAACCAGAACTCCTCACCAGATGAGACAATTGGAGATGAAATATAGCGCGTTTGGAGGAGAACAGTCTACCTTGGAATCTACTGCCTGGCGTGCTCCGACCGGCGAAGAAGACCCCGAAGCTGACAATGGGGGTAGTAATTCCCGAGGCGGAGGTGGACCTCGGGGACGTGGCCGTGGAGGTCGTGGGCGAGGTGGTGGCCGCGGTGGTGGTGGAGGCAGAGGAGGAGGTAATGTCGCCGGTCCATCCAGTGACAAAGATACCGAAGATGCCAGGAGACGCAAAGAAGCAAGCAAGGGATCCAGAGCTAACCACAACCGCCGCGATGCACGCGCGAGAAAGGTGGCTCGTGGAGGATTTCCCGGGTAGTCGAGTAGCATGTATCAGAGAGAGAAACAGTTACTCTAAAGAAAAGGGGGCCGTCTAATAAATCATGATATTTGATGGCCAACTACCTAGCCTACATAATCCTTCTCCTTTTGCCCCGATGTTGCTGGCTCGTGCTCGGTGCCATTGGCGTGGTAGGTAAAGCAGGACGCTTGCCCAAGCTGACATCACTAGGGTCTAAAGACTTTTCGTAGAGATCGTCGTCATTGAGAGCCTGCGCGTACGGGCTCCGCAGCTCGGAGCTCCCGGGCGACACGGCCTGTGATATAGCGTAGAAAGAATGGATAGGCGCGGGGGACACGACGCCGCTGAACGAGGGACTCGTAGTCGTCGTCGTCTCCTCTGGCCCGACGTGTCGGAGCAGGTAGGATTGATCCCGCGGGGTTGCTAGCTCCGACACGGATGTGAGATCGTTGTCGGTGTCGCCCGGCCTCCCGTCGTGCATGCCGATCATGGACATCAGCGACTCGCGGGAGCTGCGCCGGCTCGAGAGGTACTCGCTCATCTCGAAGCACTTCCTGCAGACGGGGTACACGGGCCAGCGATCCGCCTCGTCGCGGTGCTGCTGCTCCTGCGGCAGCTGCGGCCGCCGCTCCTGCCCGCACCGCTCCTGGATGTCGTCGAAGATGTCGAAGATGGGCGTGAAGAAGGTGATGCGCGGCCCCGGCCCGTACGGCTTGCTGCGCGACCACAGAGTGCCCACGATGCTGTTGGTCTCGCAGTCGATGATGGCGGCGCCGCTGTCGCCCTGCACCCCGATGCCTCCCCGGATCCATCCTTCTTCGTTGTCGTACGGGTACGGCTCCTCGACGTACCACTCCCGCGACGCCTTGCCCGTGCCGTTGATTGCGCCGTCGAGGTACGCGGGGATCTCGCAGATCTGCCCCTTTTGGAACCCGGATGTGCGGCCCGTCGCGCATACTGTTGCGCCCGGCACGATGGAGCTCATGGATGTGACGGGGGTCTCGCGGCGTTGATTTGTGGCGGGGAATTTTCGCAGCATGTTGGCTTGTCGACTCTGCTGCTGCTGCTGCGCGGACACCAGCGCCCAGTCCGTGACCACGAGCGCCGGCTCCTTGTCGCAGTCCTCCCAGTACGGGTCGTGCGAGACGCGCGTGGTCGCCAGGTCGAAGCCCGACGTCGCCGCCAGGTCGCCGACGCGGAAATCCATGCCCCCGCTCTGCAGCGCGTCGTGCTTCTTGTCCAGACAGTCCGCGCGATCGGCGGGCGACGGGTGCTCGACGGAAACCGGCGCCGTCGTGCCCCGGCTCGCCTCGAGGAACGGGTGGAAGTTGACGAGCCAGAAGTTCCCGCCGTCGCCGTCGCCGTCGCCGATCGTCACGCACGGCCCCAGCGTCGCCGTGATCTCCTCGTCGCCGTCGTTGAGAGTGGTCCCGATGCTGTCCCCCATGCACGGACTCGCGTAGCAGAACGGGTTCCGGGCCGCGCAGATCTCGTCCGGCATCTCCCTGCTGAGGCCCCGCGACCAGACCAGCCGCTCCACGTCGCCCGTGGCGAAGGCGAAGGCGACCAGGCCGCGCTGCGCCTCCGGGAGCAGGTCCCGCACGTGCGCGGCGATGACTAGCTTTCGGGCGCGCGAGATGCCGCGCCGCGTCGTGATGCAGATTCGTCGCGCGTTCGGCTTCCGGCCGCGCGTCGCGTTGATGATGTGGCCCGGCCCGCACCACTTGGGCAGGAACTCGGCTAGGAAGGGGAGCAGGCTGTGCTCGTAGAGCATTGGGAAGCTGGCGCTTTCTACGAGCTTGGGCGTTCGGCCTCGCGTGATTCCTGGGCTGTCTACGGATCGGGGTGTGGCGCCTGGGTTCTCGTCAGTGTCTAGTTTATGTAGGTAGTTTATCTTGTTGTGGAGAGGCTCTTACTGTTCATTCTTCTTATTCTCTTCTCCAGCACCGTTCTTAACTGGTCTCTGCATCGCTTCTTTGAAACACCGATGGACATTTCCATCTTGAGCGCCTTGTCTATTGACGACTTGGGCGCCGTGGCAAGTGGCTGTGCCTGGCCACCTACTAACGTTGCCGGCTTGATGGTAGCTTCAAGGAGGTTGCTCTGCTTAAGAACGACGGCATTCTCTCCTGCCGCGCTGCGATGAGCACATTTGAAATGAACATCCAGAACATCCGTATTCACGAACGCCCCCTCGGTGCAGCCAGGAAAGGGGCACAGGAGCAAGTGCTCGCGCTTCACATGCCAATTCAGCTCCTCCCTCGTCGGGAACCCAGGACTGTCGCACGGCCCGTTGTCCCCCCACAGACAGGCGTGCGAGTGTCCAACCTGGGAGTGCAGATCGAGATCTTCCTTCCTGCCGAACTTCGCCGCGCACCTGCTCCTGAAGCACTCATACTCATACTCATACTCATACTCGCCGTCTGCTGCCTGCGTTGATGCTATCGTGGTCGTCGTCATGTGGCGCAGGGGACTGGCAATGCGCGACCCGGACGTCCCCGCGGCGTTGATCTCCGACGTCAGGTCTGTCTGGATGGGCGACCAGCTCGAGCCCTGGACCGACGAGGGAGGGGAGTATGTGAGGGAGCTGGAGCTGGCGCTCTCGAGGGGGAAGTGCGGGAATGCTGTTCCCTGTATAAAATTGACATTTTCCAGTCCTGGATACTTGTCACCGACGCCGTAGCCGAGTCCCGGACCGGAGGACCATGTTCCGCTGCTGCTGCTGTTGTTGTTGTCGACCCAGTATGATGAGTATGGCTGTGTTAATGGATATAGCAATGGCGGATCCTCCGAGTCGAAGTTTCTGTCGAAATTATCTCCTGGCGGCGTTGGCTCCGTCCTAAATTGCCGCGAGACTTCTTCGACACCCGCGTGCGAAGCGGGTTGGGTGTTCCGCCCCGACCATCGCACGGGTCCGAATGCTGACGCTGTGTCAGATGGAGGCATCCTGCCTGCACCCATTCTAGGCAGCAGACGGGTCCGCCGCCAGCGACACGGGTCGGCGGTACCGGTTGGAGTTATATATAGTATAGTATAAGAAAAGGGTGGAAGGGTCTTATACCCCTATATAATCAACCGCTAAATATATATATAGGGCGTCTGCCCTATTCCTAATAGAAATAACTTATTGAAGCTATTGGAATTGCGACAAGGAAGTAAATTCACAATTCCCACCCCCCCGAGAAGAATTGGGGAGCTGACCAGCTGACCAGAGGCCTCCATGGCTCGAACGTCGGGGTAGGACTGAGGCGCAGCTATATGCAGTTCGCCAGACCAGCCGCTGCCCATCTATACTTGATTCGGCAGTTCCGGTTGCCTTACCATCCTACTATGTATATAGGTCTAAGGTGTGCGATTCTCGTTTTTATCAAAGTTAAAAACCATTCATAAATTGAAAGCATTGTAGGGAGTGGACATACGACTTGGCAACGGATTAAATGAGAGTCTTTGACCTAATTTATTCTATAGGTATCTACCTAAGCCAAGCTAACTGTACACGATCATCAAAATAAGAGCAACAATGCATCGCCGTGAGTGCCCCTAATCTTATGGCTCATTTTCTCATTAGTACACAAACGCCACGATAAACCTGCATAAAAAACATGAAGAGAAAGAAACCCCCATAGGAAGCCCTAGAATGTCGCAGCATGCGCAATCATCGTCCACCGCCGAACCGGCTCCAACCCAGGCAGACTCCCGTAATCAGAGAGTCTCGACGGAGTTCTCCTTGTTGTTCTTGCGGCCGATCGTCTCTGGTTAAAGGATCCGGACTGCGCCGCCGTCGACGGCCCATCACCGTCACCGTCTCCGTGCTCGCTAATACTCGCTAATGTCGATCTCCGACCGTTGTCATCAACGTTCGCAGTAGCTGTTGTCGGGCTCGATGGTTGCTGCTGAGTAGGTTCGGTAAGCGGTACGTCGGCGGGAAGAGCAGGACGACCACAGCCCGGCATGCGCTCCTCGATGTCGTCGAAAATATCCGACATTGCCGTGAAGAAGGTCAGAGGCGGCTGCTGCGGATCCGAGACGTTGTACCGGCTTCGACCCCAGACTTGTCCAAGTAGCTTGTGGGTCGCGTGGTCGATCACAGGCGCCCCTGAGTCCCCGGGGACTCCCAAGCCGCCTCGGTTCCACTCCTCGTTGGGGACGAATGTGCTCTCGACGCACCAGTCCCGAGTTTTCATGCCGCCTGGGGCTTTGTTGCTTGCCGGAAACTCGCATGTTTGGCCCATCGAGTATCCGCTGGACCGACCTGTGGAGTACACGAGACGTGAGTGCCCAAATTCGGGATCCGCGATGCTGGTGATGCTCTCGGAGAAACCGGTGCCCCCTTGCATGGGCATGGGGACCTCGCGGACTTTATTCACCTGTCGTCCTGTGTTGGTCTCAACCAAGACCCAGTCCGTTACTGTCTGTACAGGGCTTGTGTTGCTTCCGACGACAGCCGAGCTTGCTCTTTGGATAGAGTTGGAAGCTCGCACGCTATGAAGCATGCGACCAGAATATGCCACTGTTTTTCCGAACGAAACGCTCTGTTCAGGTGAGTCGTCTATAGAAGGATGGTAAGCATCAAGGGTCGGTGGTGTGGCCTCATCCCAATGCCAGTACGGTCCTTTCTCATCATCAAATATATGCCAGTTTAGAAGGCGATAAAATTTTCGGGCGATCTCAAGCAATGGACCCATGGTTCCACTGCCACCGTTCGCTGACCCGACTGAGTCACCCATTAGAGGGTTGGTATATCGGCGAGTGTTGATAGGCGGGTCCCAGTCTTCGCTTTGTGTTGATTTTCTACTCCCACTCCGAAAGGCCTCGTCCGTCAGGAATTGTATAGTGCCGACACGAAAACACATCGTCGTTTTCAGCCTCAAGTCTTCCCCGAGATGCTCGTCTTTGCTTTCTTCGGAAAGGGTTCGAACTTTTGCGGCTAGTTCTTCGGCGGTCATGATTTCGATGATTCGATGGCCATTCTGTTTGCCTCGTCGGACGTTGATGCTATATCCATCTTTGACATGTTCGTCCAGAATCTTCTCTAGAGCGGGAAGTAGCTTCAGTTCCCAGGCTTGGGTGAACTGCTTTCGCTCTTCGGTTGACCCCGATGGTAGAGCCATTTTTCTTCGCAGCTTCTGTTTTTCCACCTCTTCTAAATGATATAATTCACCGGGGACAAACTGATGGTGTGATCCGTTTGTATCTTCTTGGACAGCACCTTTCGGTTCAGGTTCCACGAAAGCACTCTTATTCTCGTTGTTCAGTATCCTGTCGAGGCTCTGGTCCTTCAGTTCTCTCATTTCCTTGTTGGAGATTGGGAATGTCCGTACTTTCCTGTGTACCGGTTTAAGAGGTTTTGCTACAGTGCTTGTGCTATTATGTACCACCACCTCTCCTGACTCTGGCATCTTAATAGATTCGGGACGTGGTGGCCGACCCTTTGTGCAACGTATTGGTAGGTCAACGTGTTTCTCGGCATAATCAGCAACGTTTGGGAGTGCGTCAGGTCTTTCCGGCTCATTCTTATGAGCTACTTCGTTGTTGGCTAGCATATTGTAACGAAGTCTGGTATTGTTGACGCGTTAGCTCCTACACCGCGTAAGATGAACGTACGCCAGGGATCCGTGGAAGATGTATCATACCGAAGTAGCTTATTTCCAATCGTTCTGGCTTTTGCCTTGACGTGCAATTTCCCCATCTCTGGTTTGGCAACAAACACCATAAGCTTTGCTGGGAGATTGTCGAGTGGCATCGTATTTTTAGTCCCTTGGCTTGTCGGAAAGATTATGATCCCAATAGACAAAATTAGGTATAGCTCGTGACGATGATAGCTGAGTTACTCCATCTTATATCATACTACAGCAACTGCTGGAACCAATCCCAACTCCCAGTGCGGCCTCCTTACTCCTCGGGTCACGCAGAAGAAGTGCGTTTGTGTGCATAGTGGAAAAACCCAAAGCCACTCGTGCATATGGGGCGCTGATGCTGACCTCATGGCTCACATTCAAGGCGTACTTGGTTAGCCCGTGAGGCATTCTGTGTAGGGTAGGGACTATATATGGGCCTCTATGGAAGGGTCAACATATCCGGGCTCTTGCAAGAAATCCAGTTGGCTGCCACGAATGGTTGCAATTACAATTGCTCCTAGCACATAGGTCCGCATTTTGCACATTCCTTTTGGTGTTGTCCTAGGCTTACTAGGGACACATTCACACCGAATATTTGGGGGCTAAAACTGGAATACGTATATATCGGATCGGCAATCCATCTTCATCTAACATATTGTCTCTAAGTACGAGTGACGAGCCATATGACTTTCAACGTGGCGGTTTTGAATTATTACGACTCGTTGGTCGCGAATCACTTCGACGTTGAGCTCTGCCTGTAGATTGCACTGCCACTCACCCATCAGCATTTGACCTGAATTCGGACCTAAAATGCCAAACCTAGGCTGATTCATCAACGGGGCTCCGGGTCGCTGGAATTCGGCCATAGGGGAGATAGCGTCTGGTATCAGATACGTGGGAAATTTAGGATAATCAGGCTGTAGGTCGGAATACCAATGGCTCTGGACTAGAATTGCGCCTTCAGTCGGTAAGGACAATTATAGACCACTAGCTGATACATTTGGTCTCAGAGGCAAACAACCTGACTGCCTTATGCTCAATAGACACGTTTATTTTGATTCTTCTTCCCATGTGGGTTTACTCGGTATGCTCAACTAATTTGACTGGGAATTTGTAGCAAATTCCTTGCCCTCTCGACGTACAGTTGTTGGTGGTTGAAACCTGCCTAAAGCTGAAGTTAATATAAGCTAACTTCATAATGCGGCTACACAAAGGGGCAGAATTATGCGATTCAATAGACTAGATACCTAAGGTAAGCTTGATAGACAATGCCTCCCAAGTAGGTAGTCAACATAATCCTGTCTGTATCATTCGTCGTTTCTAGACAAAGACAAAATGAATATTCGACTGCGTACTCAGGGTGTTCCTTATTCGTATAAAACCCGCCAAACAAAAGGATTCGTATGATTGCCGAGTAGAAAAATATTAAAAACGCCATAGATGCAATATCCCCGTTGGAACACCGGGCGCCCCTACGCATCAGTACATATGATGAGTAAACTGAATAATTGTTTTGTCCGTCACTTCCCTTCACGATCCCTTGATCCTATATCTGGATTCTCGAACGATGCTCTCTCCTGAAACAAGTCGACTAAATTAGGTATTTTCTTTGCCATGCTTGGTGGCTCTGATGATCGACTGGGCTTTATTCCCCATTGCCTCTCCTTTGCGCGCGAACCAGCTCAGCAGCGAGTTCGGTGTTTTGCCGCTCGCTGTCTTGTATCCTTTGCCTGGCTGCGGCTCGGTCCATGTGTCTGGCTTCCCTCTCCTGCTTAAGTTTATACTCAAGCTCTCGTAATCTGAACATCCACGGATTGTCGTTGCCGTTCTTACTGGAAGCGTTGTCGCCGTGGGAAGTCCCGAGCCGTTCCATTTCGGCCGCGCCCATAGTAGAGGCGCTCCGAGTCATGCTTTCGACTCTGCTCTTGGAACTTGACGCCGAGCTCGGCTCTAGGTGAGTCTTGCTGCGTGGGAGCTTTGAGTCGCGACGATGCGGACCAGTCGGAACGGAGGGAGCAGGACTGCCTCCGTCGATAAGGTCTTCGTGGGAACCATTGCTGCTGGCCTTCTTAGAGCCTGACCACCCGGCACCACGAGTGCGTGCGTCGTTAGCACGCTGGAGGGTGGCATTCTCAATCTTGAGCGCTCGGTAGGCTGTCTCCAACTGAGATAATTTGGTCTGCGCGTCATAGTTGCCTGCAGCAATACCGGTCCGGACAATGGTTTCGAGGCGCTCTAGCTTCTTAGACTTTGCGTCAAGGGTGCTCTCAAGCGATTGGTACTCTTTCCAGAGTTCGCGTTCGATCGACTTGACGCGCGTTTGAAAGTTGCCTACTATGGACTCAATGGTTTTGACGGCTCCTATCAGGTTCTTCGCAAAGCCGGGTAGCATGGTGGATATAGACTCTAGTGATGGCAAGGCGCGACCGTTGATGAGGCTATTGTTGTGAGCCCAATCAGACCCGCAGAGAGACGAGAGGCGCGTCCACAGAACGAGCAGGAGATTGTTACGCTCGCTGAGCTGTTCCTTAAACGACGCTTCGAGCTGCGCTATCCTCTTCTTATCCGTGGCCCGGCTAGTTTCTAGCTCGAGGATACGAGAATCTTGACTCGTGACTGTGCGAGACACATGCTGATGGGTGCGCTGGAATGTCTCGAACTGGTTCTTCGTGTTACGATGAGCCTGGCGCTCCTTGTCCAACATTTCTGCTAGCCTCTTAGATTCGAGGCCGTGCGACTCGAGGAGGGAGTCCCGCTGCTTAATTATGTGGTCCTTCTCGAGCATGGAATTCTTCGTGCTGTCAAGCTCACGGACCGTGTTCTCGAGCTCCCGTTGGAGTTTGGCAATGGACTATTACATGATTAGTCATAAATCTTAAGAGGGAAAGGAATGTGTGTTATTCGCTTCATTGATATAACAACGTACCTTAAGAAGACTAGACCTTGTTCCGTTCAGGTCACCCAAGGCTTCCCGTAGGTTGTTTTCCAGCTCCATAAGCCTCTCTTTCCATTCGGTAGCTTCTACCTCCCTGCTCGTCAAACTCTTACGAAGTCGTCTAGCCTCGTCCTTAGCAGTGGAAACTTCGCGGTTCAATTCGTTTACGAATTGCTGAACCTCTTCCTTCTCGCGAGTAGCCACGATCTCACGTTGCTGCCTCTCGCCAGCGAGGCGTTGCTCTAGCTCCTTAGTCCGGTCACGTTCCTCTCTGATACTTTGCTCGGCGTTAGCGAGTGCAGCTTCGAGGTCGCCGATCCGTATCTTGTCCGCCTCCTGTTCCTCGCGTAAGAAAGCGATTTCCCCTTGGCTAGATTCCTGCTGGACTCCTAGGCGCTGGGCTTTGTCGTTCGCTTCGAGAAGCTTGCCCTCGAGATCCTCGGATTCTTTATTAGACTCCGACAGCTCTTGCTCGAGCTGCTCAATTCTTCTGAGCTTACTTTCTTGCTCGTCCTCTAATCTGACCAGCGCCTCACTCATTTGGCGCATCTCCTCTTGGAGAGCATCGAAGTTTTCTGATCGATCTTGTAGCTCGATCTGTAATCGTTGTATCTCCTCCGTCTTCTGGTCACTTTCGGCCTCCAACGCGTCAATCTCTTCTTGCGCTTCCTTGCGCAATATTTCGAACTCGTTCTCGAGATCCGCATTGTCTTGCAATACCTCGTCTCGTTCGGATTGGATTTGTATCAGATCGTTCGTCATCTTCTGGTATTCTTCCTCGATTTCAGCAGTGTGTTCCTGCAACTGTCTCTTAGACTCGTTGCTGTTGTCCAATTCCAACATGCAATTCTGTAGTTCACGCTGTAACTCCTGCTTCTCGAACTTGAGCTCGTTGATCTTGTCTCGATGTTCGGCCAGCTTATTCTCCAATTCTTCTCGGTCGCGATCTTCTTCGACAGTTGTGGTGAGTCTAGTCCGGGCGCTTCCTCGCGATGTCGACCGTTCATGGCCCCCAGCACGAGACGCCGATCGGTCGAGGAGACTATCAATGGTTGAAGGGGCTGGTCCGCCACGACGCTGCGCCAATTTGAGGTCTTCGATCTCCTGGTACAACCTTTCCTTCTCGCGATTGCGAGAGGTGAGCATCGAAGTTTGCGCGCCAACTTCTCGTCGCAGCTCGGCATTCTCGTGTCTCAGCTGCTCACTCTCCCGACGGAGCTCTTCGACCAGGGTTGCTGCCTGGCTCGAGACGACGGTAGGATCTATCTCACCAGACAAACCAGACACAGGACGCGATCTTGATGGCGACGTCGGCCTTGCTTTCCGTGTAATATTATAGATATTGGTCGTATGATGCAAGCCGCCCCCAGGGGTAGTGGCCCCATTTATCTCTTGCTTTATCCGGAACATCTCGTCCCGAAGCCTGCGGTTGTCCTCGTCGGCCTGCTCGCGGCGAGCTGTCTCCTGCTCGAGAAGATCCTTGTAGACATCGGCCTCTTCCTGACGACCAAGGGTTTCACCCACGCGATCACCGGCACGGTCGCCCATGGTCTTGACAGTCTCAGCTAGTTTTCTCTTCTCGGCCTGGTTGGACATGTTCTCGTTCCTTAGTCTCTCGATCTCAGTGATATACTCCTCAACTCGTTCTCTTAGGTATAATAATTCTTCTTCGCGCTCTTGCGCTTCGGCATCAAAGGCGGGCGTTGTCGCCCCGTCCGACGAGTAGCCGCTTCTTGCAGTACTGGGGCGATCCTCCTCGTCACGGAGGCGCTTCTCCAGCTCCTTGACTCGTCGCCTGAGTATTTTGTTGTCCCGTTGGATAACGGCCAATGAAGTCCTCAGCTCGACATTCTCCGAGATCATTTCCTTAACACCTTCTTCGGAGAGCTTGTCTAAGCGATCTGACAGGAACATGACCTTCAACTTGAGATCGAAATTCTCTTTGGATAGACGCTCGATGGTGCTAGATTGCTCCTTGAGCGTTAGATTTTTGCCGTTGCGGGAGGTCGTGCTGGTGGTCGCAGGCGTGAAGCTGGATACCTTTCTGTAAGGTTGTTGCATTGGGGTTGACAGACCACCCTTTGTCCTGTACTCCATGGCCAAGGACTCGGGCACCTCGACGTTGCGGACATGCCTGGCAATGACAGTATCCGTAGGTGCCATCAACGAACCCTTCTTCGCTCTCGGAGTGGCGAGCGGATCGGTGCGGCGGTCAATCATGGGGCTGTCTACCTCCTCCAGCGGTTCCAGAGGGTCTGGCCGAAGGGGTTCCGGAGCCTCATCAAATCCGGAGGCCATGCTTCCGATACTTACGGAGCGAGACAGGGTATTGCTACTGCTCCGAGTCAAGCCAAAAGCAGGCAAGGCCCCTCCAGACTGGAGGGCATAATCAGCACCCAGTCCAACGGTAGCATCGCTGTCGATATCCTCGTTGCTCATAAAAGAAGATGTGGAAGAGCGCTGACTCGCGTTCCTACTGCGAAGATACTTGGGGCGCTTAGCCACCTTGAGAGCAGTCGCCGGTGTGTCGCTAATATCGGTAGGCTCTGTAGGTTCTGTACTTAGGTACTGATTCGAAATCTGTTGGTGCAACGTAGAAGAAGCTTCGGCAGGAAACGAGTCATCCTGCGACGTGTCGTGACCTGGGTCAATGCGCGACGGAGCATTCGGATCGTCATTTTCGTCATTTCTATACTCGATAGCATATTGGCTAGCGGCGGATATAGCCCTTGATACGGTACGAGCGGCAGCGGCGGTGGTGGGAGAGGATAGGTTTTCTAACGAGGAGGTAGTGTTGCTAATATCCGCGACATCGTTATCGTCGGCTTGCGATCGAGGGGGATTTGGTGTTTGCGTAATTTGGTCTCCCTGGTCTCCCTGGTCTCCTAGGTCTCGATTGTCGTTATCAAGCGGTATGTCGACATGGTCGCCGGGATGCGCGTCAGCGTGAGCTTGTGTTTCTGAAGGCTGGGGGTCCGCAGCGGAGATAGATATAGCTGGGGATGATGTACGGTGGCTTTTCGTGGAGGCCTTATCGAACAAGAACGTATCGTCAATACCAGTGTCGCGACTAGTGACTTGAATTGGCGAGATGGGGGGTAGGAAGCTGGATTCGACATCTTCCAAATGTGCTCTTACTTGTTGTTCCTCGGTGATAGAGTCAATATGTTTGTCTTCGGGTTCGAGTTTTGTAGTTTCGATAAAGCTACTTTCATCAGGGGGTGGTGTTCGAACGTATAAGAATTGAGGAGTTTCTTTGGTAGGCGAGAGAGTATTTGTATTTGTATTTGTGTCTGTGACTGTGTCTGTATTTGCAATCGTAATCGCATTCGCATTTTCGTTCGCGCCACTGTTGGTAGCATCAGTACCAGCACCTATAGGATTGGTGTCGTTCCCAGCATCAATGGAGCTTTGGTCTACGTGACTATCGTCTTCGGCCATGGTTTTGGCGATTGTGATTCCGCTGCGACCCAGTCTTAGGGCGATGCATCCAGTATTAGGAGTAAGTAAAATGGGGATGTGTGATGTAGTCTTTGTATTGCTTGCTACTAGTCGACGTTGTCGTCAGCAGGCTTGATAAGGATGATACGTGGACGAAGTGAATCAATTGCATATGTTACAATCGCGGAAGTACATGAGTAAAAGCCAATTGAGCTTGAGTATGACGGGGTGAATTTGTGGATGTGAACGAGGTAAGTTGAAGGTTGAAATTGTTAAGTTGTTGACGCTTTCGTTTTTTGTTCAAGAGAACAATGCGCTTTCCCTCGCTCTTCCTTGGCCGCAAAAGCGTAGCTGCTAATACTGCTAGGCCAAAATCTTATGATACCGTACTAGTATTTATTGATAAGTGGAAGCACCTATAAAAGTACCCAGTTATTAGTACGGCTTAGAGGGGCACTAGAATTTGCTTAGGTGCTTCTACCGCTGTTTCTGTTTCTCCTAAGGCATTTTTGAGCGTGTCATTTACCTGTACCATGTTTTAGTGGTTGTAGATAAAAAGTGTAAATTTCAATTCCAATCAAAATTGAAAAATAAGGCATACTAAAAAGCTTCCCTCTCTCCTTTTCCTATAACATACATCCAACGCTCAGAACATCACGCTCGGTCCCCCTCGTGGCTTGTAGCAAAAGCTGCTAAAAATGCATCCTAGCGCTAAGATCTTTTTACCCCTGCCCCTGTCTATCGTTGCCAGGACACCCACGGAAGATATCCACAGGGCATGTAGGTACAACATCGCGCCTATGAAACGTTTATCCACTCTGGCGGGATCGCTGCCGAGTGTTTGCTTTAGAAGTAAACCGTGGGATTGGGGATGTTTTATATATTAATGCTCGTATGCTTAAAGAGGGAGTGAAGAATTCATTATAAAAAGGAGTATTTGAAATTGGTTAAGAGGGGACTCGTATGATGAAATAAATAATAACATGGAGGGGATTTATATATTCAAAACTCGAAAAGAAAATAGCTGAACATTGAGCGTTGTAGGTAGAGTGTTCTGAGTGCAAGTGTAAGTTGGAGTTAAACCATGCAAGCCGGACTTATCGGTTCCCCTATTCGGTAAGCGGGTTCGGGTTCACAGTCCAAAGCTGGCGGGCGATCTATCAGCGGATCCAAAGCGCCATCCCCAGGTCATCATCTATCACATGCAACCTCCTTCAGTACCCAACGTTGCCCCTCAGTATTAACTGTTCGAATATTGGTTATCACACTCGTCATCTGCGTCTCGCAATGGGGTGGGCATCTTGGCTATTCCTCATGGAGGCAAGTTAACCTATCTACTTAATATCTATACCATCTAGATGACGAGACGACGAACGGCAACTGACCTCTGTCAATAGGATTATATCGTGGGCAAGGTATGGAGCAATCCATAGCAAAAACATAATTATTGCCATGTTCCTAATATTCCTATCTTTCCATAGCTTCTTCGATCTCCGTCCTTCCAACGAGGCGTTCAGCGCATCCATCGAACGGTCCATGATTACAAACACGGCCGCGATCCGAGCGAGCCGCTCCGAGAGGGTGAAGCCACCCGTAAGTGCATCCATCATACACCACCCAAAAGAGGAACCAGAGGTTCTAACAAAGTACTCTAAGGAAACCCAACCAGCTCCAAATTCAATGAATTTATGTCGCATTTCACCGACGAGCTACGAAACCAAGCTCGCGGTTCAACTACCAAATCATCGCGCCCATCCCCACCAACCCGTCGCCCTAAGGAATAATGAGGATTTCCAGCGTAGCAGAATTTAGGACTTGGTTTATCGAGACTGGCTTTGCCACATCAATCCCAAACGAACGATGAGGGTGCATCCAATATCGACAAGCCCCCGGCGTCTCTCGAGCACGATGAATGTATTATCCAGTTCTCAGTGTCGCTTCGTCGGCCTGTGCGGATGCTTCTAGGACTCTGGTCATCATAACTATGACCGCCTACCTGGTTATAGTTAACTATGCCACATCTACATGCTAGTCAGGAACGGGGGTAGTCTAATTCCATCGGCAGTTTATTCGGTTCGAAAAGGACTATATATGAGACATGATTCCCGGGACGGACTCATAACTACGATATATATCAATGTGGGTATGACATGCGGGCATTCGAGAGTTTACCATGGATATCAGCGACGCATCCAGGTTGTCGGGACGATAATCGACGGCCGAAAGACGATTTGATAAATTTCACTCAGGTTTTGTCGGTTATTAAACCCCCCAAAAGGTGAAAATAGAATCAAGTGTGGCAAACACATGGCAACTTACGAAGCCAACTTTCTTCAAAGAAAAACGTACGAAGCGCCATTGCAGTATTTAAATATTTAAGCCTGAAGACTCGTGATCATATTACCCGATCTATTACCTTGACATATTTCAGTTACTACAAAATTCAATCCACAATCTTTCCACCAAGCCTATCATTATATTTTCTGCCATCCATCCTAGCCATGAAAATCCTTACATCTCAGAGGGGAGGTGTACATGATAAACTGGTAGCAATGTTGCTTTCGAAAGCCTGCCGCAAGCTCTCAATGCTGCTATAGCAGCCCAGGCCGCAGGTAACCAGAGCACCAAGGAAATAGAACAGGTTGAACAGGTTGAAGAATGGTTTCTTCATGAAGCCACGCATCCACCGCTTCCAGCCTGAATCCACGTAGTTATACGTGTTTGTCGCCGGATCGAACCTTTCCTCCTCCTCGATCATGGCATCTTTCTTTATCCAATAGCCCATGGCCAACCATGCCGGGAAGGTGTATGTGAAGGATAGAATGAACAGCGCGCCAACGAGGCCGACAATGTATGAAAATTGCGGCACGGCCGCCGCCACGATAAACGCTACGGCCCAGTACACGGGAACGAGTGCTGCCCACCAGATCTTACCCGTCTTGGTTGTCAGATCTGGAAATCCTAGCAGGTTGTGGAATACCTCGATATATACGACCTTGAGGCCAATATTGCTGTACAGCACCGCGCCGATGAGGTTGCTAACGAGGCTTATGATATTTGCGGCCGTCTGCAGACCGTATGCCGCTATCCCCTGCATTGCTGGGTTGTATGTGTACTGGCCCTGGAACGAATACACGAATAGACCGAAGAATAGATATGTTCCGTAGATGAATATCTCGGCGATGAGCAGGCTCTTCCAGAAGTCTAATGGGTGTCTAGGAAGTCAACATTAGTAGGGCGTCACATGGCGGATTTTGTAAGGAAAGAATAGTACCTCATCTCGGCCAGGAGAGCCGCGAAAAGCAGCGCTCCTCCGTATGCATACACGACTACGTTTAGACCGTTAAGGGCCCCAACGAATCCCACTCCTCCCGTTGCCATTCCTGCCGGTGGTGTCCCGGCATACGTTTGAATGGGCGTCCCTGGCGCTAGGCCGAAACTCGTTTCTATCGCGGCGTAGTTCGGACCATACTTGACGGACGCCAAACTGTCGCAACTAGTTAATTTCACCCAACATGTAGTCGCCTTCGAAGTAATTCGGCTTACCATAGTAATACCAGCGTAACCGTCAACCAAACAGACAGGTTAGCAAGCCAGCCGAGTCTTTGCAACGTTCTTATCTGCCCCAGCACAAAACCTGCGGCCATGAAGATGAGCATGCATGCCACGAAGCATATCCCCATGCTCTCTCCAGACGAGCCCCTACTAATCTGCGATATGCTTTGCCCGTTGCTGAGAATGATGACGGACACACTTAGCAGCTGCAGGATGGACTGTGCGATGTTGACGAAATGGCGAGCCCAGGGGCCGAACATGCGAAAGAAAAAGTCGCCGTATCCTCTGACGGGATATCGGTTCGAGTCTAATCCGCAGAAGACTTTCCAGAGGATCCATCCTGAGCTGGCAGACCACTTGTTAGATGAGACAAGAGATTTTGTATCTCGGGTAGACTCACTAGTACGACATTGCCCCAAAGACAGTATACAGCGCAATCCCCGGACCGTAACCTAACTGCGCAAATGCCCAGCTGCAAGAGACTCAGCTCTGGTCTTACTAAAAGGTGTCACAATAACTTACGGAGCTCCAGTCGGACCAAATACGTCGGTCGTAATAAGGTAAAAGATAGTTCCCCAGCTGGCCGTCCTCATCGCCCGACCAGCAGTGTGGCGCTGCGCATCGGTGACCCCATGATTCGCCGTGCTGGAGCTTTCCGTGGTCTGGAGAACATGGTCACGCCGGTTCTTCTCTTCCTCCTCGCCGGTGGCAAGCGACTCTGCTACTTGAGGAAGTGGATCCTGCTCTGCGTGGCCTTTTCCGAATCGCCCCTTGATCACATTATTGATTGTTCGTGGGCCGCGAGCGGCTATAAACCGTGCATTGGCTTCGATCTCCTCGGCGCGCGTGATTGCGGCGTAGTGCATATACTCCTCGAAACTGACTACTCGATCCTTTGCCTGCCCCACGCTCCTCTCACCACCATCTGCTTGGAAGGATGGCTTTCTGGGATCGCCGCCGTCGAGGGCAAGGTTCGCTGGGGATATTCCAGCCATCGTAACAAATCACCATTGAGGTTCCGAGCTACGAGGAAGGAATTGTCAATTGGGGTTCCCCAATTGGGCGGCCAGCCTATACTTAAGGCTGGCGGGAGATGGTAGCATCGGCGCGGTTTCGTTATCAATCTACTGCAAGTGCTATCACACAAAAGACCTACATGTATTTAGATAGGATCCTCCTAGCCCTGCAACACTTTGATACTACTTACTTTTTACGATTCATCGTGGGTAACACTCAGCCGGCATCTGGAAATCTACATGCAAAAAAGCCTATAGAAATTCCATGAAAATTCCAAATTGATTCTGTACTTGGGTCGTACATGTGATATCGCAACAAATTTAACGACCTAAATCATATCTCTTCCACTTTCCCTTTCTCACATTCTCTTATGATTACTACATCCCATGATATGATTTATTTGCGATACGTAAGCTGTGGAACATTTGAATTTACCTATGGACCTATGGGTGTCTCGGCAGCGCTCTTTCTCTTGGTTGCATGGAGGTGATGTGCCCCCATGCCGTCTGCGGTGGGTTGGGGAGGAGAAGGGGGGGGGGAATACTCGTACGTACGAATCTGTCGCCGCTGACAGCCCCCT
The DNA here is from genome assembly GCA_002120315.1 of Hypoxylon sp. CI-4A. NCBI lineage: Eukaryota > Fungi > Ascomycota > Sordariomycetes > Xylariales > Hypoxylaceae > Hypoxylon > Hypoxylon sp. CI-4A. The sequence continues at coordinate 281,548 of KZ111561.1, forward strand.
TAAGGGAAAGAGAATAGAATGTTGTGCTAAAGAATCTTGTCGCGGATTGCTACATACATACTTAGCTCTACATAGTTGATACCTGCATGCCTAGAAATTGAATACTACCCTGTTGACATGGGTATACTTGGCCTGCTTGGGGGCTATCTATCCCGTATGCGATGATACCTTACCTTCAACTCTTCTATTTCATTAGTTGCCGACCAATTAGATGCCGAGAAACGCCTCGCATCTTTCGACCTTTAGGCTTGCGGTTCAAATGTGCAGGAACGAGGTTTATCTATTGATATTCATTATTATAGTTATGGAGCGGTCGTTCAATTACTATATTAATTCTGGAGAGAATTTTTTGGACGTGCGTGGGCAAAGGTATAGCGTGTGTAAGTGATATTTGATGGATTTCCTACGTGCTTCCCACCTATCTAGCGTCGCTCTAACATACTTTCTATAAAGCTCTAGTTGGTATGAGCTTAAATCCGGCTCACTTAGACACAGATGATAGTTAATTAACATTATTCGTAAAATGACGACTCCATGCCACAGGCTGTGTCTTGCTGCTGATATGGAGGGCCTATAGAAACTGCGTGAGGAATCTCTTGTAAGAGGTACCATTAAATACATTGGTGGCTACGGCAACGAGATTCGAATCGTATAGGTAAGAGGAAAGTTACTGGGAGGATTACCTGAACGAGATACACATCATCCAAAATTCAAGTTGCAGATAACATTGAAGGTACCTGCCTAATTTTAACATTACCTAGGACTGAAGCTATTGATGTTTTGATGCTAGACTTTAAACCTTACTTGGGGTATCTTGCCTCGAATACCTAGGTAATAAGGAGGAGGGCCGTGGTGGAAGACGCGATACAGAAAGAACGACACATCAGGACTGGAAACCACAACGCAAACAATAGAGGCCTACGTATTTTAATCTTCTTCCACTCAACTCGAACTTCTTCTCTTTTAACCTTTTCTACTAGAAACCCGATCCGGACCTTCTCGATCCATGCTTCGCTGCAGCGAGCGCCTCTTTGTAGTCACTGCAGTGGATGGTTGGGCTATGTGCATAGTTAGCCGTTGGCTACACCTAGCACTGAGTACCTCGATCCATGCCTCGGTTTTTCTTCTTCAGACAGCAAGAATTGATGTCCCGCTAAGCTCATCTGTTCGAGATACTGTACAGCACATCGACACCACACCCACCTTCCACGTAGCCAGCATGTCTATGCCCGTTGCGAGTGTAGAAACATTCACTAGCCTACACGGAGACCAAGACCCTGAAAAGTTCAATACCTTTGACGAAACCTTACGCATATTCGATCTGATGAAGGTTATCGATGATCTTCCTTGCGATGGGACCAAGTAAGACGGGCCTTAGGGTGCGGATGAGGCGGTTAATCTGCGTTGGATTGTGGACCACACGTTAGGAGCGATCCAGACAATGCGCGAGTATCATAAGGTCCTAACAGAGGGGCCAACCGAGGCCGATATTGATTGGAACTAAGTCAGCGTAAACACGAATCGTACCCGATGCCCTCGACAATGCTTCCTGATGTGGAAATCGCTGAATAAACACCAAGCCAACAACGATGTCATTCAAGAATCGGACTAGTCCCACGCATCATCTCGCCTTGGCCCAAATCCGTTAATCGCTACCGGCCTCCTCTGGGCAAGATCAAAGAATTCATTAAGCGCCAAAACCTCACAATCACTCCCCTCATCAGCAACGTGGTTGGATAACTCAACAGTTAGCCCAGATCTTGGTGATGCCTTAAAAAGCATACAGCCCCTTGTATCATAAACTTTCGTCCTCTCCCCCGCCTCAACCTCCCGGCTTCTTTTCTTTTGCCCGCAGAGAGAAAAGTCGGACACAGAAGCTTGCTTATTCTGAAGGCTAGTTGTACCTAGGTGATTAGGTAGGTAGCCCATAAGACACCTAGGTAGGATTATCGTTGCTAGCTTATTGGGATATTAATTCATTAGCAGTTAATAGAATCATTGAGATAAAGGATTGTAACTTCATGGATTGGATTGACGGTGTTAGAAGCTTGCCTAGGTAGGAGGTCTTTATTATCTACATAGTGTTAATACCTATCAATAGGCCTTGTTATAGTTCTAGAATAAATCATCAAAGAATGTTTTCATTAGCATTTACCATTTCTATATCTGCTTATGTATGCATAGGTGCGGAATCTAGGGAAGTAAGAGTAAACATAGCCGCAAAAAGACCAGATTGAAACTAACGAACTGAGAGCACTGCACTAGGATATGCGAAGCCAAGATAGAGGCCTGGCTGGCGGGATATAATGGTAACCTGTACGTATCGGGCCTCTAGAAGCCGAAAGCCCAGAGGCCCGCGGAGCCGAGAGACTGAGAAATCCGGAACCGACAGGGGAGACGAACGACTTAGCAGGATATAGAATGTTCAACATAGCGCAGACGGCTATTGGATCCCACTCACGCTAAAAGACCAAACCTACGCCTTTCAAAGGCTTTGAGATGGACGATAGGATATTATTGCAAGCAACGGGTGGTCTTGTTGCATCATGAGATCCAAGTATAAAATCTGTTGTGTTCCTGAAATGAGATCGTCGGCTGCTACTTTTACGTTCGCATAATACTGAAGCGGAGACAAGGCGGAGGCGGAGTTACTCGATTAGGTTAATCCGCCCCTGGAACTCCATGAAGGTTCAGCAGCCCACGGCACTGACTAGGGCGATTTAATAGGCCTAACACCACAGACCATCGTCCGATTTAGGGGTAAGGTAAGGCAATACCACAGCCATCTGACCATCTGAGGCAAGTACCTTCGTCAACCCTCTCACCGCACCCTTTTTTAGCCTACCCTTTCAAAATTTTCACCTCATCCTTTACACTCTTTGTGTAGGCGGCCAGTTAAGCCTGACTATTGTGGGGTGTCGGAAGTGACCTTTATGGAATTTTGATGTAAAGTGTTACCTGAATCATGGTCAGGTTTGTCGGATCAGATTCTACGGGTCTACCCTTGAAGAGGAAACAGGTCGCGCAAGCTTGTGCAAGATGTCGGCGACGGAAAAAGAGATGTTTCCATACCCAGGATAATCGGGTCGTCTTTGATGACAATCACAACGAGAACGCAGCTTATTCAGCCTCTGCAGAGGGAGAAGCTGTTGCACCTGTACCATTAGACCAACCGGCTTCTCCGCAGTTCAGTCCTGTTCCTGAACGAAGCGAGGCGCCAAACCCAGAAGGGCGGGCTTCCAGATTCGTCGGTGATCTGAGTCCCGAGGCTATACTCATGGAGGCTACTAGTCTCTGCTCAACCCGCGATGTGTCTGTTCGAGGTGGCTTAGGGATATGGCAGTCCCGAACCCCTAACCCGACCATATCAACCAGTCCTCTCGCACAGGCTTCCCCATCGCGACAAGCCGTTCAAGATATGCTTAAAGCTTACGTATGGAGTCACTGTCTAGCTTGTTGCCCTCCACCCTCGGATTATGCCGTCTTTCGTCGTATCTACCTCGAGAAGCTAGATCCTATCTTCCCCATTCTCAGTTCTCACTTGATGTCACCCCCTCACGATGAGATAGAAGCAAAGGTGCTGCAGCAAATCATCAGCCTCGCAGCCGCTGCAGACCCAGAAGCTACCAGTCATCTTCGTCTCAGCCCCGATGGCCCCCTTCTTTCCCGGCAAGACTTCTGCTACTCCCTGTCGAACTCCGTCCAGATCATCACCGAAGCTGGTTTCATTAGTGACCGAGTCTTTTTAGCCCGCATACTGGCTGCTTTGTCATTGTACATGCAACCTAGCTCCCCCGATGAGGCGGATATCCCTGCACTCATTAGCAGTCGTGCGGTGCACCAGATGCACACACTAGGATTGCAGATGGCTTCGGGAGATAACCATGTAGATAATGATGCCACTCGAACCCTACTCTGCTGCCTCTGGTCGCTGGACCGCATCAATAGTGCATTCTACGGACGTGCGTGCCTGATTCACGAAAGAGATATCGGATGGGATCTGGACGACTGCATTGCATCACAATCACCACCATTCCGATTACTGCTGCAAATTGTTGCGCTTCTAGACAAGGTAATCGCATTATATCGTCCTGGAAACAGATCGGAGAAAGAAATCATAAAAGAGCTGCCCATCTATGAGCAGATGATTCTCGACGCCGGCGCAGCTCGCGTCTCAAGTCCCTGCCTAGGTACGTACTTACCTACCTCTCCGAGACGTACACAAAGGAAGATGTATTTATGTAATAGCAGCATCCCTCGAGATTTTATATCATTCAGTCGCCATACTATCAAGCCAATCGCCGTCCGAGACTCGCTCAACTTCCCTACCAGCTCCGGCAACAAACAGTCGGCGTTCTTTATCGGCCGATCGGATCACATCTATCGTCGGAGAGGAGTTTGCCGGACAGTTGTCCTACTTACCGATAATTCCATACGGTGTCTCTCTGTCGCTCAGCGTCTCTTATCGGAAGATGCGTCACAGCAAAATTCCCATGTACCGGAACAGGGGCAAAGAAGCCTTTGCAAAAAGTACATCTCTGCTGAAGTCTCTAGACGATACATTTTGGACGGCTAAGACTATGGTGTCCATGGCCGAACATGTTCTCCGAGAGATGGACAAGGCGGTGGCGTCGATAACGCACGAGACTGGTCTCGCAGATTATTCTACGAGGAGGGCTGATTTCACATCACATAGAGATAGTGAACCAACTACTTTAGGTAACGGCGACGCTATCACTGATCCTAACAACCAAGAAGGTCATGATATGCTGGTTCTCGACACAATTCCTGACCTAGACGTATTTGGTCATTTCGATCCGACATTCAACTTAGGAGCCGTAGATGCTGCTCTGGAGGGGAATCTCGACTTCGGAACATCATCCAACTGGTTCGATTGGCAGCAGTTATGGGGATGAATGGACATCGATGTATAACAGCCAGGCGTGAATTTAACCAATTCTCCGATCTAGGTAGGCCAAGGAGATCTACTTCGGCCATCCCACGTGGGTAGAGATCGGTAGAGATGGTATGCTATACACACTATGAGAGGTACGTATTTATACTCCAGTTTTCAAGATCTCGCTCCATCGCAACCATATTTCCTAGTTCCATATACTTAGCAGTTTATTGTCATTTAGTGTCTAGCCTGTCCACATATACCCTATTCTAACGTGCAAACTACGGCAGCATGAGCGATAGAATATGCAAGGGCTTTGCTAGTTTGAGGCGATCGAGGTGCCCCAAAACTATGATAATGCAACAATCTTCGCGCCTTACTATTTTCTTCGTCCGCTGTAGGTCCCGGTCCCGGTACAGACATGCATACGCCCCCTTCAATGCCCGACCACCGCCTATCTATACTGCGCTGCAAAAACAGATACAACAAACCCCGCATTGCTCCAGTTCTTGGGTTCTGAATTTGCCCCCCGTTACGCTCCCCTACCGGTCGAATGGGCTTTTACCTGGCCTATAATCCATTATCAAGGTCTCCTGGCTCTGTCCTTCGGTTTATAGTCACGTCTTCCACCAAACGGTTTACCTACCCTGGGTGGCCTACAATTGCACTTAGGGAGACGTTGAACTTTCGTTTCCCGTACAAAAATACGGTCGTACCGCAAGGTACGTACCCTCGTTCAAGATGACAGCACCGGCAGCCATCGCCGTGAGCGTACCGCAGATTGCCAAAATGATTGATCATTCATTATTACATCCAACTATGACCGACAGAGAGATTCTTGCCGGACTTGAGATGGCAAAACGGTACAAGGTTGCGGCGGCTTGCGTCAAGCCTTACAGCATCCCAGCAGCCAAAAATATCCTTGACGGCTCCGGTGTGCTCATCTGCGCCGTCGTCGGGTTTCCGCACGGCATCAGCACAACGGCGATCAAAGTTCTCGAGGCCGAAGAGGCCGTCAAAGCAGGCGCGCATGAGATCGATATGGTAGTCAATATCGGCAAAGTTCTAGGTGGTGATTGGGAATATGTAGGCAACGAGATCCGCTCTATCAATGATGCCGTCGTCAAACGCGGGGCTGCTCTCAAGGTCATATTCGAGAACGATTACCTGGATGCTGAGCACATAGCACACCTTTGCAAGGTATGCACGGCATTGCCCATCGCCTTCGTCAAGACGTCTACGGGATTTGGATTCGTCAAGCAGCCCGACGGCTTCTACGCATATCAAGGTGCTACAGTACCGCATCTGCAGCTGATGAAAGCAAACATCGGTCCCAACGTGCAGGTCAAAGCCGCAGGTGGCATTCGGACCCTAAGCGAAGTTATGGGAGCCATATCGCTCGGCGTCACAAGGGTCGGCACATCGGCCACTGCGGCTATCATAGACGAAGCAATTCGTCAAGGGATCAACATCCCTTTGGGAATCGCGTTTGTTCCGGCCATAAGCCCTCGTGCCCCAGCAACCAAGTTCTAAAAGCCCGACGACCACGGACGGCAATCATCTGCCAAGCAATCAACCATCTCTAATAATCCTAATCGCCAGCGTCTATGGTTGGAATAAACGTACCAACGAATGGGCTGCTAACAATCTGAAGCTTGTATCTAATAACATTCAAACTACGCGTAACCTCGGGGCGGTCCGATATACGAGAACCTGCCTAGCAAGCAATATCTTCCAAAAATCGAGTTGGATAAGGGTATCCAAGTTATACATAGGTATATAGGCATCTGTCTGATATATTTGACAGGGGGGACATACACGCATTATAAAAACACAGAAATACTAGCACACGTTCTCAAGCTCCTCCTATCTATTGATTAGAAACGTCTACTCAGATCCATCGGTCCTCCATTCGAAGCTTTTGAGAGGAATAGGCTATTTCATGGTAACCATCCATGCTCAGCAGAGTACCAGGCCATCCAGGAAATGCGTAAGGTAGTTCATCTTGGCTAGTGGTACGCCCTTCATCCTCAGGATGTCGTACAGGGTGGTCAGATGGAAGAAGACCGTCGGTATGAGAAATCTGGATACATCTGCAGTATGTTAGTGGCTTTCCATTCATATAGCTAACTGAGATCCGGAGACGGGATATGATAAGGAGCTTCGGTAAGTGTTTACATACTGTGAACTGTTAGCAACCTTATACGCGAAGATAGACACGAGAATTTCACGCATAGGTAGGTAGATACGTACCAGTCCTGAACCGTGGCACTGGTATATTTCTTGCCGATGTTGAAATCCAGTTTGTCAGCCCCCCTTCCGTTCACGGACTCGGGCTTCACTTCGGCCAGGGCGGCGAGTGTCTTCTCGATGACGGCGTAGCACTCGTCTAGCGTGTACTCCTTCACGTCTACTGACAGCGGTTGGCCTACTACCAGTTCGAGAAACCTCTTGGAGAACATGATGGTGACGCCGACTTGCATCGATAGGGGGTACATCTGCATGGCCATTAGTAAGTGTTTGAGGTCGCAAATAGTGTGTTATGACTATGGGAGCGGGAGATAGGTAAGTAGATAGCGATTCTTCACGCCCCGGGGCTCAACCAGAATATCTTATAAAAGGTTTAAAGAGACAGAAGTCACATACGTCCGGGTACAGACGAGCGCTGATGAGTTCGCTCATTGGTGTTCCATTCTCATTAGAAAAGTCTTCGGCCTTCTTGAGGAGAGTTACTTCGGTTTTGAGGATCGTGGTGAGTACGGGGACTGTCTGGTCGTATAAAGAAGTCATCTCAGCGGTCTTCGCGTCCACGTTATGAATTTAGCGTTGCTTGGAGTGATTATAACTGAATGAGTGTATTTAAAGCTTCAACTAGTGATTTATGCTCGGATGTGTCTCAACTGCACTGATATTGATCTGATGTTCTAGTCCAATACACATCACCAACGAATTTCATCCTTGTACTTATATACACCATCCTCGACATCGCATACGCCGACGGCAACATAATGCATTACCAATCCCCATATACAAATCAGCACAGCTCGCGTTAATAGAATGTGCGAAATACGTTCTATAGCCTGTTTCCAGGAGATGACGCATTTCTAATCTGCGGCTTATTAATCCCTCCGCCCTTTGAATAGTCCATTCGAGATGCCACCATTATTAATAGCTTGGTGCTTAGTATCTACAATTAATACAAACCACATATTGTTTACATATTCACTTTATATTCCCACCTAAGTTCTATATGTGGAAATTTCTTCGCATAGTGAAGATATTGGGTTGATAGGTAGGGGAAGTGGAATACTTGGGCTGTCTGTTAAGTACCTACTTAGCATACCACGACAAAAAAGAAATTGAGACCAAGTCACCTGTAATGATTAAAAAAAGTAACATAAAAGTAAGAGGAAAAGAGATAACTTTTTTATTAATTTCATCCACCTTAAAAAAAACCACCTAATGATGTGATTGCCCGAATTGTGCCATGCTCATGCGATACCACCGATAAAACCATAACCGAAACTAAAAAAGCCAACGCGATTTAAAAACGAAAAAAAAAACCATCGATTCCTAACGCCCGCGTAAATCATTCCCTCGTCGTGATGTAATGTGATGTAGTGTATAAGCACCATGATGAGTGTGCGCGCGATATCTTAATCCTTGGTGATCCAGAGCCAGACGACGGGGTTCTCACCAGGGCGACCGGTTCGTGTGTGGTCCCAGCCCAGCTCCTGGAGCTTCTTGTTGACTTGCGCGCTGTCGGCGCCCGTGAACGTGACTGACCTGTACCATTTTCCGTTGCCACCCTGGATGACCTCGGTGACCCTGTTCTTCTTCGGCATTGGGTTCTGGGCGCCGAAGCCCACCATGAGCTCACGGAGCGTGGTGTTGACGGGCACGTGGTACGCGCCGAAGTGCATGGAGCAGCCCTCGGGTAGACGCCAGGGCGCGGTGGAGGACTTGATAATATGCAGCTTGGTGTGCTCGGGAGGAAAGAAGTAGTTGTAGCCGGGCTCGCAACCAACGCCGCCGGTCGAGTTCATCAGGTTCAAGGCCGGCGCATCTGGGTTCACGACTGGGTGAGGGTTCGGAAGGCGATTCTCTTGACCCGGGAACACCGGGACGGGGTGGTTGTATCCATTCTGAGGAACGACGTACACCGGGCCCTGGTGATTAGGGCCTGGAATTGCTCCAGCAGGCAGCACACCCGGGTAGTTGACAATGTAGGGAGTGCCACCGAAGCCAGCCGGGACTCCAGTAGGTTGGCCATTGTTGACGGCTTGTCCGGCGATTCCACCGCGGTCCATGCCCCAGAACGGGTTTGAACCGGGTCCAAACTGTCGAGACATTGTTGGGTAATAGATTGGGAGTACGCTTGGATAGACGAACTGAGGCTGAAAGTAACTACCAAAGTGTATTCCTGGTAGTCCTTGTGGTAGTCCCTGTAGTGCAATATCTCGAGGATACTGATCGACAATGTTGTAATTGATGTTGTTGTTGTCGTTGTTGTTCTCGCTGATATCAGGAGTATCACTGGTATCACTGGTACTATCGGCGATTGTAGACGTGTCTATATTTCATGTTAGTATGAGAAGTATGTGAGAATAGAGGCGACCTGCGGTGAGAAGGTTATTTGTCTTAGATAGGGGAAGACGAGATATTAAAGCATGAATAAAGATTAAGACAAAGAGTAACTTACTACTTGGCTCAACTATGTCAGATAGTAATGATTCGGCAGAGTCAGAATCTGAATCGTCGCTGCAACCGAGAAATAGCTCGATATGCCACAGTTCACGATGTTCAGAGTCGTAAAACGTGCCAACGACTAGCCAAGCCCAGGTGTGTTGAGATGGATGGCAGCGGAAGTATTGTGCGATGACTAGCTCTGTAGCTGGGTAAGGCAACTCCAACGTGTAGTCTTGCGAATCCAGCTTGAGATATGGTTAAGGTGGGCGGTTGGGTAGAGGTCTGGATAGACGTCGGGTTTGATGATGGGTGGGAGTTTAGAAAGGATTTCAGAGAGAACTCTGGAGGGGTTAAATAGAAAATATTTGGGCCAGGAGCAGTGCAGTGACTGGTGAACCATTGAAACGGTGTCCTTTTTCCCACAGTGACAATACATTTACACTCACGAGAGGTTTATGGTAATATTGAGCAATATAGTGTACAGCTGGACGGGTTCGAACATTATCACCAAGAGTCGAGCCTAGTCGGGAGAAACCACTGTATCACAGACAATGAGAGGCCATGACAGGTCATGACGACCCAGTTTCAACATCTTACGAAACCTTCGTCCCAGATCTCTCAAATTATCACTGTCCTTGGGACAATGAGTTGTGCCGTATTACCCAGTAGAATTGGTCCGAAAAACATCCATGTAGGCCTACACCGAAAATTGTAGTGACGGTGCGGGGAAGCCAATACAACTTGCTAAAACTATACCAGATAGGTACTGGCTCTAGGTGAGAATCCATTAATGGCAAAGTGTTCGATAAGGGGTGCTGTGCACGGTAGAGAAATATGACACGGCCTCACTCATACTGACGTTGGTTATGTTGTAGACGTTGATGACCATCGAGTCACAGACAGCGAAAGACTAGTAAGTGCTCTTCGCCCAGGTGACACAAGTATCTGGCTAGGCGCGGGGAAGCCAGAGTAGCCCTGTGTCAAGACGGAAACATCTACGAGGAGTCATCCCTTTAGTCTTATGAATCGGGACTGCGCGGAGACCTGTGCCGTGGAAAATCGGTCCGGAGCATAGTGCGGAGGTGAAACAAAGCGAGGGGTTGTCGCCAACCGATTTTGTATCCGTATGGATTTAAATATAGCGAGGTAAAAACTTGGCCTGTACTGCAAACATGCGCATGTAAACATGATCGTCCATAAAGGGTTGAACTTAGGCATACGCACAGTATCCACGGACCCGAATATAGTATAGCTCAGGTAGACTAGCAGACGGGACACACAGTGTGCTTGTCGCAATTGTCAAAGTGTCGATGCGCATGCTCAGTGTCAATCTCCCGCATCCTCCACCAATCGTACAGCGCCACCTTTTCTCCCTTCATCAGCCTCAGTCTTTACCCGTCTGCGTTTTTCCACTTCTGAAACAAGACCTTTTAGGTAGACTTCGGCCTGCACGGTGGCGCTATAGGCGATGGCAGTCCAGCTCCAAGCATTTCTCTTCTCCGGATCAGCTCCAGCAGCAAGCAATGTTCGGAGCACAAGGAGGTTACCGTTGCTACTGGCAAAGTGCAGAGCGGTATTCCCATCGATGTCTGAATTCTGAACAGCGTTTTGCGCACCTCCTGGGACGTACGTCAAGAGGATCTGTAAGACGGTATCATGACCTCCCATACTAGCCTCCATTATCGCATCTCTGCCTCGAATATCGCGCCGAAGAATAGAGCCAGGATCATTCTCGGCGAGGAATAAGACCACCTCGGTATGACCAGCAGCGGCGGCCAGCGTCAAGGCAGTCTGGTGGCTATCATTAAGAGCGGGCGTTGGGAGTTCGTGGCCAGCAGCAATCAAAGTCTTGCAAACTTGAAGATAGCCGAGACTAGCAGCAAGATGGAGGCTCGAATTCGAATGTCCGGTGGCGGAGTGGTCGGGATTATGGATTAGGTCCGGATGCGACTTCACAATGCGGCGGACGAGCAAGGCATCATTGCTCTGGACAGCTCGCCTTAGTCGTTTGGACGGCTCGATCCTGAGGTTGATGAGGCATGTCAGAGAAGTCTCGTGGCTTACATGGGTGGATAGAAGAGTAGCATCATGAAGATCATGAAGAATGTTTCCCGAATACGGAGACTTTCCCAGGTAATTACTTACATGATGTCTGCAGCTTTATTGGAGGACTATCTATGAGACAGATACCTAGTTGAGGGCATTCAAGACATGGGGATAGGCGGGGCGCGATGGACAGGCCGACATCGATGCTGGCGCACGCCAGCCTAGCTTTGTCTTGCCCCTCTTTCTCGACTGATTTGGATGGTGTTCAGTCGGAGAAGAGGCATAGACATAAGGTAAAGGATTGGCGATTCTTGGAAAAGCAACAAGGCAATAAGGTAGTGGATCTACCCTGTCAAGCCTGTTATCGTGAGTGTCTTTGTTTTTGGAAGAAGAAAAACTGACGTCGTGCATGCAGCTCAGATCGTTAACGGCAGGCGTAAGCGTCCTAAGGCTGTGCTTTAGTTTGATTTTAGTTGGTTTTAGGTCATTCTTTAGGTAATTGCTCCCCACCTACATTCACCCTTCCTGCCCCTCTGACCCCTCCTTACCTCCATTTACTGTACCTGAAATTTGTGTTACAAGCAATTCACAATTTAGACTTGACCTGGCTTTTATATTCATGTTTGAATCCGTCTTAATATTAAGCTGTGCATAGTAATTTAAGCTGAAGAAATCTCTTTTGATAATTAAATAAATATAAGTACGAATATCTTCATAAATGTCTATCAAGCATTTTCTAAGGTTTGTGCCCTAGCTAAGAGAGATAACACTTGACAAACAGCATTAACTTGGTCATAATAAAGTCCAAATCCACCAATAGATTGAGTAGAATCGAGCAATAGGATCCGAATTAAGCGAGCGGCTGAATTAACTGGACCGCCGATTAACCTCACTACCGGGCTTCCAGAAGCAGATTGTCAGGGGAAGAAGCTTACGTATCCCTAATAAACCCATTCTACCCATCACTCTAACTACTAATAAAAGCCGCTTCAGCGAGGGGAATGGAGATAAATTACTAATTAGTTCAAATGTCTCCAGATGCTATTACTTAAAAATATGCCACGATAACGGTGTACTATGAAGCCAGACAAGACAAGGCGGGACAGGGTCGTGGGAAATATGTGTCATGGGTTGAGGATTGCCAACAGGCTAAGCGTAACGAAAAGGAAAGCATCGGCCTAGTAAGAGATGTGCACACGGTATAAGCCGAGGGTGGTCATCGTCGGGACTCTCAGGTAAGTAATTGTTTATAAGTGCAGCACCTCCAAAGTTGTTTTCGTGTTCATGGCTCTCTACTACCATAAAAAAGGGGGCTGGTATTTATAGGTACTATAGGTACTATAGGTACTACACATAGTACTGTACAGTCAAGATCTAGGCCTAGATGATAGCTGATTTGAGAGATATAGGTTTTAGGAGTATACATCTCCATATGGTTATCCGGGCGGATTAGATTAGATCAAAGCTCCCTGTAGGCCGCCAATCCGCAGCATGCGCTACCGCATCTAGCCAGCATCTGCCAGCTAAAAATCGCCGGTAGATCCATCTCAACCCCCACTACGCCGGTAAGCTAACCTAGCCTTTGGAGGTAGGTGGACAACCGACGACAGGAAAGAAACAAGTAGCTCGGATGTCATGTGCCAGGAAAAAAAAATATTAAAACAAAATAAATCTATGAAGCTTATACTCTCTTAAACTAGTAAGACCAACGCATCTTCCAACTCGTAACGACTCCTGCTTTTAGAGGTAGGTATATCCGCCCCCATTACATATTCGTTACTCTAAGAGATAAGCTCTATCTATCGACTCGGCGGATGCACTAGAAGCCGAGTTGACTTACAGTTGACTTACATATAAACCACCTTCTTCAACCTAACGGATATAAGAGGGCCATTACTTACCTACTTTTTTGTCTAGATCAACTTTTACAGTCAAAGCAGACGCAAGTTGAAAGCATTCGTAACAATGAACACTTCCATGGTCAAGTCCAAGTTCCTCTCCAACCCGGAGGACCTCGGCGTAGTAGCCGTTGGTTTCTCGGGTGGCCAGGTATGCGAAACCACTTCTTCTGCTATCAATTAGCTATTTAGAGCTTCAGTCACTAACCATGGTTATTTCTTGTGTCGTAGTGCAAGCCTGGTGTCGATGCCGCTCCCTCGGCCCTCATCGAGTCCGGACTGCTGACCCAGCTGCGCGATGAGCTCAACTACAAGCTCCACGGCGACGACACCGTACACTTGTACACCGATCTCGTTCCGAAAGACGACCCTCCCTTCCGAAACATGAAGAACCCCAAGGCCGTGAGCAGCGTCACTGAACGCCTATGCAACCAAGTGTACGAGCAAGCCAAGGAGGGACGCATGGTGCTGACGCTAGGCGGTGACCACTCTATCGCCATTGGTACCATTGCGGGCTCTGCCAAGGCCGTGCGCGAGCGTCTCGGGCGCGAGATCGCTGTTATCTGGGTCGATGCGCACGCCGACATCAACACCCCCGAGACCAGCGATTCCGGCAACGTCCACGGCATGCCCGTCAGCTTCCTGACCGGTCTTGCCAGCGAGGAAAAGCCCGAATATTTCGGCTGGTTGAAGCCCGAGCACCGCCTCAGCGTGAAGAAGCTCGTGTACATCGGTCTGCGCGATGTCGACCCGGGTGAGAAGCGCATTCTTCGTGAGAACGGTATTAAGGCCTTTAGCATGTTTGACATTGACCGGTAAGACTCTCTTCATTCCACTCCCTTCTTGGCTCCTGCACTACGACAGCAAGCACGTATTAACATTCGGATTGTAACGCAGACACGGAATTGGTCGCGTCGTCGAGATGGCGTTGGCGCACATTGGCAACGATACACCCATCCACCTGTCATTCGACGTCGACGCGCTCGACCCCATGTGGGCTCCCAGCACCGGCACGCCCGTCAGAGGCGGACTGACGCTGCGCGAGGGCGACTACATCTGCGAGAGCGTGCACCAGACGGGAAGCCTCGTGGCCATGGATCTGGTCGAGGTCAACCCCAGCCTAGCGCCGGAGATCGAGCTAGGCGCCCACGAGACGGTTCGTGCGGGATGCTCGCTGGTGCGATGCGCCCTAGGCGAGTCGTTGCTGTAAAAAAAGGCAAGGCAACGCAACGCCATCAATTCTCTTTCTTTCTTCCGAGTTAAATTAATACCGGTGCGACAAGGCTTGCCTTGCTTAAGCACGAGCTTGACGGCCGTTTAGGAAGCTGTTAAGGACCGGGTTTCTGTATTACTTTCAAAGCAACTTGGGTTTCTTTTCGACATTGGGATAAGGGCGCTTCTGGACGGCGCAGCAAATTTTCGCGATCGTGTATTTTTACCTATGTTTAGAACTTACTTTTAGACGGCGTCCATTTTTCTATAAAAAAAAGGATATCCAAACTTATAAGTTAGGTATGGAATGGACACCATCACCACCACTATTATAGGAGGTGGAATTTGATATTATACAGAATATTGCTGTAGTCTTGCGTGATTTATTTTCTATTCTACCTATTCTGCTACCTGATGTGATGTGATATTGATTGATGTCGGCTTACCACATGGGGAATAAGGTACGAGTCGATATATGTCTGTATACCCAATCCAGACGAGATCTTGGCAGAAGAGCTTCTATGTATGATACCTGCCACCTCTTTTTTCCGGTTTACCAGTTGTTGATGTTACAATGCAACATACTTATCAACCGCATAGGATATCAAGACAACGATGATTGTTCTTGTTTCTTCTATTAATGCACTTGTTTAATAGGCCTCATTTGCTCGTCTTATTATTTTCTAGCGGGCGGATAGACCACTAATACAGCTCATCGTCCTTGTTGCGCCCCATCCATACCTTTCATTGGTATAGCGCTGTTGATCCTCTAAATAATTAGTGCTCAAGTGCGCCGCCGTCCCCGCTCATCCTCGGTCACTAGCTACCGAATGGAAACACGCAACGCGCCGTGTTGATTTGCCTACCCAATTCGAGGATACCTTACCTTACCTTAGATTCCCAGGGCTGCTACTGCTGCCGCCGCCTTAATTCAAGAAGTGCATATCACGACCGCTTCCACGTAACTACCTACCTTTCGTCCGCCCCGCGAAGAAAACAAAAAACCTGTCTGAACTGAACAGCGCAACAACAATTCCCCAAAAGTGGATGCGCCCTCACTTCCCGCGGGGCTCCGGCACCTGCATTCCCATCTGCGCAGATAACAAAAGAAGATCGACCCAATCAGGTTTTTGACAGGTCGGGTCGGCGGCATATCGCGTGAGAAAGCAGAGCTCTGAGCTGGCAGCATACATTCTGTACATAGATCCGCCTCGTCGGGTTGCCTCAAACGTCGACCACTCGGGGGAAAAAAATTACGAGCATCCACGTTCACCTTCGCTGTGCGTGGCATTCGAAATCCAAATCCTACTGCTCTGTGTCTGCCGTTAGAGCCGCGTCTTTTTGTTACGACGACAATTCTATTCTCTCGCCCGGGGATTGTTGTTGTTGTTGTTTTAGACGAGTTATAAGGAATAAACAGGGATTCGATTCTGCGATTCCTCGATTTTGGTCATCGACACACTACGAGCCTAGGAATACTGGGCGAATTCGGGAAGGACGAAAGAAAAAAAAAACAAGCTGCAGGTACTGTGCTCAAGTACGACGCGCAAATATCGAGAGTTGGAAAAGATTGAGGCCCGAGGGAGAAAGATCTTGTGGTATTTTTGCGAGAGGGGACCATCAGCAACACCACCAATCCCGAGCGAACGATTTCGAGTTGATTGATTGCATTGATTGCATTGCATTGAAGAGGATTTTGCGTATCTGCAGAAACACACAAAATACACACACAGACCAAAGACAATGGCATCATTAACAACGGGCTCCGGCTCGCTCGTCTACACGCGCCGACCAGCTGTCCGCATCCATCGCTACCACTGGCCCGCCGCGCAGCTGAACGTATGGATGCTCATCATGCTCGCGGCGTCGTGCTGCATAATCGGCGTGTTCGCGACGTTCATCGGCGTCCAGCAGCACTTGGGGTTGTACATACCATGGTAAGCCCGCTCAAATCAATTAATTCCCCAGGCGGACCCAAAAATCGACAATGTTCATTCCCTACCTACATTTTGTCCAAAGACCGGGACTGGGTGATCATACGGATCTAATCAATTAATTGACTTATAATCACACAGGTACTTCCCCTACTTCATCACCGTCTCCGCCTTGACCATCGTCTACATCGTCGCGCTCCTGTGGCTCATAGCCCAGCGGCGGCTGCTCCCGTCCATCGTCATACTCGGGAGCTTCATGTTCTTCGTGCTGTGGATGGTCGGGCTCGTCGTCGTCAGCATCGAGCTCTGGGGCCCCGTCGGCTCCGTGAACTCCAACTGCAACCTTCTCGTCTGGAGCACCTCGCCCGTGGGGAACAATCAGGGCACGCTGGCTTGGCTGGAGCAGCGGTCTATATGTAAGTGGCCACAGTGTATGATGGGTGATTAATTGATTGACCTATAAAACTGACAATTCTTCGACAGGTCAATCGTGGCAAGCGGTTTTTGCTTTCGCGCTTATCGGCTGCATTTTTTTGTTGTGGATTATGGTCATGGCGGTTCAGGTGTTTTATGATGATGCGTAAAGTAATGTAAGCTATGAGTGTTGATGAGCCCTAATATTTCTATTTCCATTTCAATTTTCCAACATTTATATCGAATTATTACGGCATATCAAACGAAGTCACGAGATCGTCATTTTTCATGATAAGCAACACGCAAGTTTAGCTACGTCTTTGAATAGACAACTGAAATGAAAGATTCAGATTTATAGGAGGAGCTATGGTCTATGTTCCATACATCGGCTTCCTCTAACTAAGAGATTACAATTCAAGTTACACATCCACCATCCTCGCTTTAGTTGGAAATCTTGGGGTTGACCTTATTTCTAAACGGTATTGATCAGCTTCGAGCACTTGGAAGACCAAGACAGTGGAACGACTTACCCAGTGGACTTCTCGTAGAATTCACGGGCCTTGTCCGTGCCGGACTCGAGTTGCTGATCCGAGAGCTTGCCGCCCTCTTTCTTGTTGACCATGCCCGCAACTGTTAAGACGCGAATTTGTTAGGTCTTGTTCCAATACTGATCAAGGGCTCCAAGGAAGCTTACGCTTGTCTCCAAAGTCCTTCTTCTCGCCGGACTGCGCGGTGTTGGCGTTGGCGGAACCGGAGCTGTTGCCACCGGCGAACTTCTTGAGGGCGTCCATGATGTTCTAGGGTTTGAGTTGTGATAGTGATAGTAGTAGAAGATATGGAGTTTGATGATCTGATGGTTTCGTGCTTGTATTTTCTAATGAAGAGAAAAACCTAACCCAGACGGAGGGAGCTCTCTGATGGCTTTATACTGAGATCCATCTTCTTAGTTCAAGCTACTTACCTATCTACATTGAAAGCTTGCCGGGCTCCCGGATCAAGTGTGTCAAGCATGTACTATGACGTCCACCAGAACGCCCGAAGTACGTAATTTGGGAAACTTTGTCGATCTCGATTTGGCATGTGTCTTGAAATACCTACCCCAGATCTACTTGATTGCATTTTTACCTGTTTCCCGACTTTGTCTCAGCCTGGCCCGATGGGAATGCTAATGCTTAATTAGCAGGATTTCTTTGAAAGAAAATTACATGGGTACGGTGTGTTCGTGTTGCTGCATCTGCTTAGCTCAATTCTTACCGTATGTGGTGTAAAAATGCCCACGACGTCATACTTGTGCACCCTTACCTCGTATCTTTAACTATAGCTCAGGGTACAATAATGACTTTTAAGAATACCACCATTTTCGGTATTTTAAGCAAGTCAGGTTCGGGGAGAAAACCTTGATAGGGCTGCCATGCCAGGAGGTGCTGCATTAGTTCAAAGCCAAGATCAATTCCAAGTGGGATGGATGTTCGGGTTAAACCGCTCAGGGGTATATCGAATCAATCATATTAGCTTCTTAGGGTGGCAGGGCAGGGTGGTTCAAGATGTTTAGTTGGCAGATCCATGATATTTTTGGAATGGGCAGATGCGTATCAAGTTTATAGTGATCTAGAAATATCAACCGACACTGCAGTCAATATAATAGTGAGCTGCGGCGTACTGCTCTCGTTCTACCCCCAAAGAATAAAATCTAACGACTTCACGCCAATTTCATCAGCCCCGAGAAATCCATTGTTGTAAAATCGCCTTTAATCTATAGGCCAAGCACCGAAAGAACATCAAGATTACTGTCACACCAAAGTTACAATATCTCGAGTTGGATGTTTTCAACTACCGCCTGGGTGTGTATTCATTCATGGAACCTAGGTGATCTTGGTAATTAAGACTAGCTGGCATAAGCAGCCCTTCGTTCCAAACTAGTTCTACTCCCCGAGAGGAACGTGGGACGGGTTTCCATGTTGCCACCGAAAAAAAAAGGCAGCGGCCGTGATATCTTCGTTGCATATTCCAAAAATACCCTCCAACGCCGGTTGCCTATGGCCAAGTTACTCGAGCTCATCAGCTGCCAAAGTCCACATGCCAGCATCTCCGTGCCGCAACCCACCCGCCCAAACGCCGTCCTTGAGTGGTATATTGACAATGTTATACACTATAACTCGTCACCGAAAGGGTTATGTATCGTGACGGAGTCGTTTCTGACTCCCTCTTCAAAGTCTCCGCGCAGAATGCCCCCCTTTTTTCATGGCAGCAAATCCTCCACCCATCCCATGTTCTCCCTTCGATCGTCGGCTATTCGTGCGTACTCCAGCAGCAATCGTAAAACGTAAATCTGCATGTCCTCTTTCCTGAGCACTTTCTCGGACCAGGCTTTTCCATCCATCGCAATCTTCTCGGCCACTTTGTCATGGCTAGGGACTATGTCCTCGTAGCCAAGGAAGTACTCCATGATGCCGTAAAAATCGCTAAATCGGTTATCCATCGGCACGAAATGCTTCCATGCTATTAGGCGGCTGTCGTGCCATTCGCGCCACAGGGTGCTCTTGACGGGCAAGCTTGTGCTTCGCAGGAAACCCAAGTAACGTCCGGAGAAGGAGTTTCCATCGATGTCGGGTAAATACTTGTAGTAGAATTGCACTGCCAACTTTTGACCGAGCACCGTCTGGTAGTGTTCGCCCGTGTAGATGCAACCTCCTTCTTCCAGTTTTGGTTCCACGTCCGGGTCGCAGAAAAGGTCGGTAAAACCAACATCCGACCACTCCGATACCCATGCGCCGAGTCGCTTATCCTTCTGCGCGGCGAGGTTGTATGTCGGACTGGGAAGATCGAAGTTGTACGGTGGTTTCATCTCCTCTTCAGCGCGATCTAGGTTCGTGCCATTGTTCATTGCGACGAATCGGTGGCGCTGGAAACCTCTCCAGTTAGATTCGTTGTTACGACCGCCAGTTGCCACACCACGCCAGATTAGAGGACCAATCTTGCTGTCCCAGGCCGGCCCGTGGTCGTTACCGCCCGTGAAGCGCTCCTCCTCATTCCAATACATAGGCGCCGGAAGGAGGATCTCGTTGTTGGTTGCCAATTTGCTGCCTCCAAACATCGGGAAGAGGACCTTGGTAGCCGAGGTGGTGAGGGGACGAATGAAAATACCCTCCAGTCCCTGCAGATCCGGCTGGTGGCAAAATTCGGACGACAGCGACGAGTTGGCAACATAGCCCTGGTATTGATGGGGGGTGGCCCAAGACGGCGCAAAGTTGGGACGGCTGTCGAACGAGGTCATAGCGGGCTGTTTCCGGGCTGGGCTGTCAGGGGGACAGCCTCGTCGAGCGATTAGCCAGTATGGATCTACCAAAAGTCAGCACACGCGAACAACTCTACATGACAGAATTCGCCAGCAAAGCAGCAGGTTAAGGTAGAGGGGTGTTCCTACTCGTGTCTTCCCAGTCCTTATCGACAGTATGTAGCGATTTATCATCTTGCTTCAACGGGGGAGGTAGTTTTTGGAATTCCTTCTCGATGTTCCTCATCGGGCTGAGGATGCGACTCTGCTTCTCTTTCTTCATGTATCCGTTGATGTCTTCCCACGGGACAACAAGTCGAGGTTCGTCCATGGCGTTTAGGGCAATATCCATGTCAGGTAGCAGATGCTCGATCGTCTGAATCATGTCGAGCCAGATCTCAGTCCAAAACCAATCGCTAGTGGTGCTGGCGTTTCCGTTGCGCACGTTGATAACCATCTCGTAGCCCATAGCCTCGGTGCGAATGTTGGCCGGCTCCAATCCCCAGAAGGGGTTCAAGTCGTGATAGATCTGGTCGAAGAAGTCTTCCACTATAAGAGCATTGTTCTCCGTAGCAAACTCGTACCATTTGTCAAAGCCAGGGGGTGGATGTCGACCGCGACGCTTGCGATACGCCTGAGCAGCCTCGGCGAGTGTAGTCGATTCCTTATCCAATATGTCCTCAAAATCCTTGTTGGCGGCCTTGATAAGCTCATCGATCGGGTGGGGGGTGACTTCTGGTTTGGGCGGAACAGGCTCGGCGGGCTGGACGGGTTGAACGGGTGCAAGTTTAGTGTCGGGGACAGGCTTGTCGTCGACGTCTACATCGTCGTGAATGGGCTTCTGGTTCGAAGATGGGTTCTTGGCGGGTTGGTTGACAGGTGGATTAACTACCTCGGGTAGCCCTTGCTTGTAGGAAGAGGAAGATGAGGACGACTTGGAGTCATGGCCGGAGGTCAAGTACGTATTCGGGACTTGAGAGTATTGAGGTCGATTGGATAGGTAGTAGAAAAGACCCAAGAGAAGAAGGGCCGGAAAGATATATCGAATGAGGTGAGACGGTCGCCTCGGGGGGAAGGCGGGCGAGCGCATGGCGAAAGCCTCCCGCGAGACGTCGGTCGCCCTTCAGACGGTACCCAGACGGCTAACTTGACTTTTCAAAGATAGGACGAAATATTTCGAGGATGGCGACCAGAGAAAAGATAGCGCGCCGTCAGTCGAGGTTAATGGGGTAGCGCCCTATCTAATTCCAGAGTTAAATGTGTCTGTAACGGCAACCCAAACTTTGTTCCTCGAAGATGGTTGGACCTGAAGAGATTGAGAAGGAAAGATGACAGGATGAGTAAGAACAAACAAGGGTCAAGTCAAAAGAAGGTGAATAATAATAATACAAATATCAGAGATGCAGATTTAGGTCGATATTCTTCATCGAGACACAGTATAATTAGAAGGGCAGAGATTAGGTGAAGGAAGGTGAAGAAAAAGTGCCTAGAAAAAAAAAGGTACAAGAAGGGATGATACGATAAGATGAGGCGGAGTTGTAGGAGCCTGTGTTTCTGTGCAAACCGTGACCTAAGGTTGTAGCTAATAAATTTGGTTGATTAATTGCCTACCTCAGATACGTTAGGTGCTTCTAGGTACCCCACAATGCTAAGTAGTTGGTACCTATTATTATGCTAACGATGCGAGAGCGAAGTTGAGGATGAAAACTAAGGAAGAGAAAGTTGAGGACTTAATTAAGCCTGGTCTGCTTTCCTCTCCCGGCATTATTGATCTATCTTTTGCAGCAGTTGCTTCCCAAGTACGGCGGGCATGAACGAAGGCATGGGGGTATCTAAATACGGTGGGTCAGCCTGGTGAGAAATTGGATTCCAACACATGCATCGAAGGTGATGACTTCCAGATTGATCCCACCATGGTTGTACTTACCTACATGTACCTACATACCTAAATTGTGTGTCGATATTCGATATTCAACACTGCACCACAATCCATCCTGATGACGCATATGCAAAAGATAAATAATTGGTACGTTGCCCTCATTTACATCTATCTACTCTATCTACCTAGATTAGGTACCTGGTGTAATACAATTGACATCAACTTAATCATATTAAAAATGGTGACACGTAGGTAATCAAACATTTGCCCCTTTTTCTATATTCTATTCCGTATAGATCTTCCCTCTACAGCCCTTCGGTCTAGGTTAACATCAAACGCTACGAAGTTTTAGGTATCGCGAGCTTTGAAAGTCCCAGCGAGCAGGTCCAATTTTTAGCTGACAACTTGGCACAGCATAAAATCCATTCATCCTTCGCTCAGTCGCTTCAGGTTCAGGATCTAATTAGTTAGGAGGGACGTGGTGGATGGAAAATTAGGTGCAGCGTCAGCCCGCTTCCCGCTTCCGTGCATTGTTGCTCCAACGGTCCGATCGACTGCTCGACTCCAATGCCAATGCTTTCATACCTAGTACGGTACCGTACCAGCCCGGTGGGAAGGGCAGAAACTGGTCATTCGTTGCAATTACAACCTCTCTCCCATCGTTGTCACAACCTGACAGTCTGGAGGAAAAAAAAAAAAAAAAAAAAAAAAAAAAAAAAAAAGCAAGCAATCTTGCAAATTGGCTTCCATGTGGGCGGTTATCCATAGTAGGTACACTAACAGCTTAGCCAGGGGAGAGCGAAGATGAAGTTTCCATTTAGGTGCTAGTATTAATAGCAAACCAAGTGGGCGCCCCCGTTACCGATCAAGTTAGTGCTTAAGCTGACCCCGCGCCGACCTCCATTGCGAATGTAACCCCTATTCCAGCCCCTGGGTGGCCCGTGCACTGAATTACTTAAAATGGATTTTACTCCACATTTAGAACTTGCACCTAATCAACATCTTTTACACCCCCAAGCTTGATCACCCCCCCCATTCTCCCCATCTCCATCAAATCACGACACATGGCATTCCAGAAATTCAACAGAACGGTTTCGTTACTAATAAGGACAGATTAACTTTTCGATCTGCTCGTCACATTGACTGTCCGGATCTGTGTAGATTTATTGAAGCCCGAGCTTGTCTCACTCTTCATCGGTAAGTGGTGGTGGAATATTATTATTGTGCTCATTATGTATACCTACCTACCTAGGTAGGTAGGGTTGCATTACGATGCATTCAGCTGTCAGAATTAGGACAATAGCTTACGGCGGATACAAATATTGTCGCCTGCTAAGCTCAAGAGTTAAGCGACTGAACAATAGGCTATCTGTGTTGTCGTGGAATAAGCAAATCCAAGCCGGAGCCGACAACAGGTACCTTACATTAGTGTATCCTTCGCGTACATTTAGCAATTGGATGAGGACAGATCATTTCAACCAGCCTTGCTAGCCTCCGAAAGCTTCTCGTGTATCACATGGTAATTTTCAATAATCACCCAACCTGAAGTATAAATTGTCAACATGTCATATGGAAAGCTAGTAACGATGGCGAATGGCATGGGCTTCATAGATGTCATGATTTCATTAAAACTTGTGAAACGGCGAACCATCGTCAAGACACCTGTAGACTTTACGTGACGTGACGCATTGTCAAAAGACGGAGTCAGTTACAGTCACCTTGAGGTTTCATCTGGTTATCGTATTGTGATTTCGTACCAGTAGCAGCAATCCTTAATACGAACTCCTTATATCATTCACAGAGCTCGAATCGCTTCTTCGGGTAGAGTGGTTAATGTGAACATTCTGGTATGACTAATATTTACACATTTCTATATACAACAATCGGAGCTAGTATATACGACCTACGACAGGCGAGATAATCCACAGAACCTGACCCCTCCATCAATCGGAAGCTAGCATAGTCTCATCATCCGCCAGCTCGTCATGCGTGCGACCAACGAGCTCATGAAACTCGGGGCGAAAGGGCCATTCCATCCAGAGCTCCAGCAGCTCCTCCCACTGCCGCGCATTCAGCATCCGAGGCGTCAGCTCCGAATATTTATTCTTGAAGATGACGCCCCCGTGATCCACGTCCCGGACGCTCTTCCAGCGCGGTAGGATGTAGTCGGCGGCGCCCGGCATGAGCGCGTCCAGGGTCCGCCCGACGGGCATAGTGCTCGAGCTCATCATCGAGCCCAGGATGAGTCGGAAGCAATCCCCCGCGCGGTTCGACTTGGGACCGACCTGGCGTAGCAGCGGGTGCACTTCCTTGGGCTGGATGTCGAGGAGGCTGCATGGGATGTTGGGAAAGAACTCTTCGGGCTGCACCACCATGATGTCGTAGGGTCGACGGTCCCAGTTGAGCAACGGTGGGTCTTGGCGATAGTAGTGGAGATTGTCCTTGTAGGTGATGAACTCGTCGACAAATCCTTGAGGATTGGATTGAACGTTGGCTACCCATTCCGCCTCGAGCCGCTCGAGTTCCTCTGGCGATGCCTTGCCCGACTTGTAGAGATTCGTGATGGCATCTAGACTCGAGATCAACTCAAACATCTGCTGATGCTTCCTGTTCTCCCAGTTTGCCCTCCATCGATATTCCCGCATGTGTTTGTAATCCTCCGAACCCTTGGCGAACAAGTTCTCTTCGTGCGCAATCTCAAGCTCATTCAGCTTCTCCATAAACACCCTCTTGAACATAGGCGGCGTAGAACCCGGGATGAACTTTTTCCTCGACCGAGCCGCCAGACGGGTTGCTTTCAAGTCCTCGGAACTCCTCCCTGGGGGTATCTTGTACTTGGCTGCCAGCATTCGCTTCCATGTGGCCAAGTTGCTGCTGTTGTCGACGACACTGTCGCGAACGAACCAGGAAGAGTCGGGACCATCGCGCCCGCATATCTCACGGACCCATTCACACGACAGCTCACTGTCAATCGCTAGCTTCTTGCGCTTCTGCATGGTCTTAGGAAGCAAACCATACTTGTCGTCGTGTCGAGTCCATATAAGCATGCGTACAAGCCCATATCGCTGAAATAAACCGCTAGACTGGATGGACTCAATAAACTGGTAAAGGACCAGGTTGGCCAAAGAGTTAAACCCAAGAAAACGTTTCTTGGGGTGGAAGGCGATATTTGCGGTGACAAGTAACGTATCGTTGCGCTTGGTCAGGCCGGCTGCATCGGGGGTGGTTTGATGAGGCAGATGCTCCGGGGTCAAAATGGAATTTAACTCCCGCCAGACGAGTCCCGATGCAGGTACCAGAGTGGTGTTCGGTCGATCCAAAAGAGGTTTTAGGAAGGGCTCATAAAGCTCGGCATCCGGCTCCATCAATATATGGGACCGTGGCTTGAGATAGTCATGTAGCGTCTTACTCCAAAGCCCAGTGCCAGGGTAGATATCGATGATGTCGCATCCTTTATGCCGGTTGAGAGTAGAACCGACATACCTGAAGATGTCATGGCACAACTTCTCGCTGACGATGTTGATTCTGGTCTTGTCGGCCTTGGCCTTGGTTTTGGACGTAGATGTCTCCGTGTCCTTGTTCCTAGGACCCTTCTTCGGCGGAACCCAGACTCCTGTGGCAGAAAGCTCCTCTGCTATTGGACTTGACGTTCGCAATTGCGATTTGTCTAGCGATTTGGTGGCGAGCGGACGACTTGTCAAGGAGATACTACTAGAGAATCTCCGCACATGGCCACGGATGCTAAACATGAAGTGAACGATAGGGGGTCAGTCGGATACGATACCCCCGAATCCCCTTCCACGTGTAGATTAGGTAGGTACTTAATTAGTTGTTAAAAGTATATCATGTCTTCGGCAACTATGGAACTTTGACAGTTTCTGCCGTTCATCACCGCTTAGATTTAAGGCGTTGTTGAATGCGAGGTGGGAGATGGGACGGTTGATGGAGACAGTGCCAAGGATATCGACATCAGTCCACTGCAAGTACCCTTGCGACCCTGGCTATGGACCCGCTCTGGCGCAGATGACGTCCATAGGGCCAAGTACGAGGTACCTCGGCCACAGTGAGATTTATGTATGTACATGTATGGTTGGTTAGCTGAATTTTTGCTATGCTGTTGCCGTTGAATGTATTTTGATTTCAATCTAGGTAGCTATCACATTTACAAGATGTTACCTATGCCAGAGTATCTGATGATGTGCATCAGCAGATCATGCACGCAATTTTTGATATTTATTTTCTATATACCTAAACCCCTGCACATCCGCAGCTGCAAGCCTCGCCGTCATAGTTCTCTCGCGAAATGAGCCTGCATCTGGAAACATAAAATCAGCCCCCCTCCTAATTTTCTCGCGATGAAGGTATGCCAAGCAGTCAGTCGTGTCATATGAGTATGCCTATAGATCTGAATCTAGAACCAATATTAGGAGGCAACCAGCAGGTATGTATAAGGGAATCAGTCCTAGAAAAGAATAAGTCAATTCGTGGGACGAATAGGCGGATGAAGAAGATGAAGATGATGAAGATGAAGGCTTGGCAAATCGCCAGCCGCACTGCCATACCAACTTTACCATGTAGGGCAGTAAAGCGTATAAGAATCTTGCATATGTTTTCATTCCGAAAAATATTTGACCCGCCGTCGGATTCGAATTATGTTCATTCAATTGGGGTTCAATTCAATGAGAACACAGCTACCACTTAAATAGCTTCTTTTGCATGCACTACTAACACACCACACATGCATACACTCTCTAACTCACTCACACACATCTCATTACACAACTTTGCAACCACCTTTTTGCGATCGTGTATCGTTTTATTGTACGGCTATAGCTAACACCCAATTGCTCTTATTATACTACGGTATAAACACCCATGTCATATTAGCACCCGCATCCAGCCCGACTCTCATCCGAATCTCATTATTCTGCCTCTGCAAGTATTCGGCTTAGCCCTCAACTCACGACAAATATCTATCTTAACGTGAAAAATATCGATATTCACAATGAATCCAAAATTCGCAGTCCTTCAAATCCTGGCTTTGGTTCCTACTAGCTTGGCCCAACCTCAACAGAAAGGGGTGGTGGCATGGTTGCGAGACGTTCAGGATGGAACCTTGAATAGTGCCTCACATATGGCTCGTGACGTTATTGCTGTTAAACAAGAGTAAGTCGTAACTTCATTTCACGCATCATACAGCTGTTGACCGAAAATAACCAGTTTTACTGCTGCCGAGAAGCGAGATCCTAAGAAAAGGCCTAGCAGCAGTGGCAGTGGCAGCAATAACAACAACAACAATAACTCTACCCAAGACGATGACGATGATGTTGATGACTCTGGCGCTGGAAGGGCTGATATCTCGATGATCTTGTCTGTTAGCTTGGGAATTATGGCTGTTGCTGCTGTTTTTGATTAGGATACCCATCAGTTTGATCAACTTGTCTGTCATCACACCAAGTATCAAGAAGCTGTATAATGTTTATTTTGTAAATTCTTAGGATAGCTAGGTATGGAGTCGTGTTCTACCGCGTCCAGAACTCCCAGGCTTCAATCCATCGTATAGCTACCTACCTACCTAGCCACCTACCTCCCACCAATCTAATTGCCAGGAATACTCTCCAACCCTAAAAGGATATTAGTTAACACTGCCATCTCATCTTAGAAAGTCTCGATAATAACTTACATCCATTAATCTCTTCTACCGCCATTTGAGGCTTGGTACATTGTAAGGCTTGTTCCGAGGTCTGAGTCTTCAACTGACTGCAGACGGCGTTGTTGCATCTGGCATCCAAAGCGCGTTGAAGACTGTCTCCCTCCCAGCCAAAAAGGTAGTCACCATGCTGTGAGAATCCGGTCCTAGAGGTTGGAGTTTAGTTTACAGCCTCATCATCTGCACACACTTAAGGGGACTTACTCGTCGTTGGTGCTCCAGTAGAATGGTTGAGAACCGTCCTCGGGCCATAGTTCTGGGTCGTTGAACTCTTGAGTCTGTAGGCAGGGATTCTCATTAGTACATCACTTGAATGTCAATAAGTCTAAAATTGACGACACTTACAGCCCACATGATCTCGTACATAAGTTGTGGCAAGCGTACTAGCAGCCGGATTAGTATTGATAACTATCAAGAGGCGCACATAAAGCGTACCAGGATGGGTAGACGGGCATTCCCCTACGGATTCAAACGTTCCTTCCGAAGGATATGCCACGTGCGACTTGTGGTCTGGACTATCGACGTTCTTGCCATCCCAGCAGCTGATGAAGATATGGTTAACCCCTTTGCACGTGGCTGACAAGGACGGGACAGTGATGGATAACTCACGTCGGGAAAGTAATCGTGGTACGAATACCACCAGGACACGGCTTAGGAGGCAAGCTTTGCGTATCCGCTCCAGTGCAAGGGGCGCCGCCACCCGAGTCGCCAGGCACGCCGGCGTCGTCGGTGGACTGGTAGCACCGGTGGCAGAGCTGGCGCTGCATGCCGTCCGCCTGGCGGAGCGCGGCGTCTCCCACAAGCATGCGGAATCCCGGCTTGAAGGCCGTCACCGTCGTCTTCCCGTCGTACGGCGGGATGTAGTAGACCGTGATGCCGCCGTCCGCGTGGAGCCCGACGTTGGCGAACTGGGGCACCCTCTTGTAGGTCCCGTTCCGGGCGCGGAAGAACATGACCGCAGTCCAGTAGTTGGAGAAGTCCTCTGCGAACGTCTTTTGTTCTCGTTGATTAGTTCGCCGCTATACGTACCTTCTGCTGGGGTGAGGGGGTTGCTGCTACTTACGCAACTCGTGCAGGTCGACTCCTTGACTAGGTCGTGGGACTCGGGGTCCATGCTAAAGTTGAACGAGTTCCCGCCTACGACTTGGTGCAGATGGGGCGACGGCAGGGTGTCGGGGTTCACTAGGGGATCCGAACGCTCGATGACAAGCTGCGAACAGCCGAATCGTATCATCTGCTGGGCGACAGCAACCTGCGCGACGAGCGTGAGGGCCAGGGCTTTCCACTGCATCATCTTGCAATGTGCTACTGCAGTTCGACACTTCAAGGGAAAAAAAGGTTTGCAGCTTGGAAGATCTCAAGACGACGAGAAGGCTGACCGCAGGTCAGGTCATACTACGTCGCAATGGCTATTATACCTACATGCAACTGATTTTCTATTCTAGACTACTGCCGATCCATGGATCTCACAGCTTATCTCTTCGCTGTGTTTAATATCGAGGTATATTGAAGTTTGTGTACCGCCAAACTAGGCGCATTTACCCGGGCAGATATGCCATGCCCCCTTTCCCCTCACGTAAAGCTTCATCGCCCAGTCTATGACATTGATATCGGGCACGCACGCCCAGATAATATGTCGACGATAGATAGGTATTGATCTAGCCTGGCACCAAGAAGATCGAGTATCTAGGACTAGATATGTTCGGTCTTGATTCGTAGATAAGTATGCAGAGCAATGTCCATCTTTCTACCTTGATCAGCTTCTTTACTGGTAGCTCGGGGATGGTCGAGATGCTTGGCCTCCCCCAAGCGGCAAAATAGGATTCAATCTGGACCTACTCATCCAAATTGCAATGTAACGACAGAGATATCCCGGCACCTGCTCGCGCCCGGTATAACTACCTCGGAGACCAATATTCGATTCGTAGCTGGAAGACGACCAGAATGTCTTTGTCAGTCCTCGTCATACTGCCAAGGTAACTTCTAGCAATACCTTACGTCTGCAAACTATAGCACCGAGGCAATTCACTTTAACGTCATGACACGAAGTCGACTCCCAGCGATCGCGACAGTACTGTCGCTCGCCTCCCGCGCCCTCGCGTCCAGAGCATGTGGTGCCAACGCGAATTCAACGTACGAATGGCAACTAGGCGCTGCTAGATACGACGAAAGCGATGGCACCGCCACGATAGCGCTCAGCATAGTGCCTGGAGACCGCGCACAGGGAACGTTCTTCGAATGTGTTGCAGAGTGGCCGGTATCCTGGGCCGGATGGTATTCCGAGGCCAGCAACCAAATACTCTGGAACGATTGCATCTGGGCGGGAAACGGACAGACCTATGATACTACTGTATCCTCCGCCGTGGACTGGAAAAACCGCGTAGTCTACATATCGCACACCTATGACTGCTCAGATCAAGAAGGGTCAGTATTGCAGGCCTCTACCACACCCGTTTTATACCTATATTTGGGCACGGGGAAACTTATTCTGGACGACCCAGATTAACATCTTCTGTGTAGATCTTCTGCGTTGGCGATCGGATCTGCACCTTTGGAACTCGACTGCTCGGCGGCCACGGATGGCAGCAGCAGCAGTTGCGCGTTGACAGCGGCAGCATTGAGCATCACCACAAAAGGCGCACCAGCACGACTGGCAGCCGACTCCTGCGCGGACAACCTAGACAGATACCAATCATGGCAACTGGAGGGGTGGCATCGCCAATACGAACGGGCTCCCGGTTCCACGGATCCGCCCACGTCGGACAGCGGCCCCTCGTTCACGCTGCGAAACATGGCCAACACGGACGTGTTCGACTGCGTATCCCAGGGAAGCCGGAACCGGAACACCACCTTCGACGGAACTTGCTCGTCGGCGGAGGAAAACCCCACTACCGCGGCCGAGTTCCGCTTCGACTCGACGCTTGACGTGCTCTCCGTCACACAAAACTGGAGTTGCGACGACTCGTAAGTTTCATCTTGCTGTTTTCTATATGATCGAAGACATTCGCTGACCGCTATATGTAGAGCCCCATTCGATGTTACGGGCGTTGGGTTTGTCCAGGCAACGTGTAGCCGCGTAGGAAACGTGCTTACTTGCTCGTCGAATCCCTTGTGGATCGGCACGAAGACTGTATGAGTCTTTGTTAGCCTATAGAATGGTTTAGTCCAACTTGCTACTTACGTTAATAAAACATGGTTATATCGTATGCTCGTCTATTGCTTGTCTATTGGTTGGTATGGTATAGGTAGTCTACGTACTTGCTCATTATTATAATCCTTCGTGGGCCATCATGAATACATGTCATTCTCCGCGCTTCCCTCAGGTATATGGTGTAGTTTTTTTTCTAAAAGGTTCCGAATCCGGTGAAAGTAGCAAGCGAAATATTTCAAATTTATTTCAAATCGCATGAGAAGATAGGAGGGGGATGGTTTGGGAGCCCTCAGCCTCACCGGCGAGGAGATAGGGCAACCAGGCATGCTAGGTATCGCCATATAATGCCTGTCTCTTAATAATGTACTGCGCTCTTTCCGTAGCGTATTCCGGATATAGTACAGATAGAGGAACAACCTCATTGCCGGTTTCAACGTAGATGTCGGGGTCTATCGTGCGAATTTTGGCGCCGCGTGGAAGTGGCAGATTTTCCGCATCCGGGAATGGTTCAGACTCGAGCTCATGCATTTTCCGGCGTGCGTCGTCGTCTAAGACCTCGCGCATCTTAGCCCAAAACTCGTCATCTGATAATCTCCATAGCTCTTCCTCGTGGATCCTTCCACTACGAATGGAAGATCGCATGAGTGATGCTGTTCTGGTATATAGATTCCCATGAGCTGGATTTCCCCACACGGAGCTGTCGTTGGCGAGATAGCTTCTGGCAAGTATCATCGCGATCTCCCGATCCCGGAGCACGAGCGAGCGATGGGGAGAGACGGCATCGGGGAAAGCCATGAGAGAATCCAGCACGCGGCGCGCATCTTCGAGAGAGAGGGTACCGAACCCAACCGCATCCCGCACCGAATAGTCGGCGCGATCCGCGCAGAGATGGGGAGCCGGTTGCTCGACCAACGGATAATCCTCCTCGTGTATGCATTTCAAGTCTCCAAGACCGTGCCTGGCGAGTATGCCTGGGATCTCGGTGGTCTCTACGAACCGCATCTTGTGCACCTCATGAAAGCTTTCCTCGCCGGGTTTGGAGAGCGCGAAATCCACGACATGGCTCATGGCGGTGTGGCTTATGTCGTGCAGCAGCGCCGCGACCTGTTCCTCTAGATCACCGCCGACGCGTCGCACGATCAGCATGGCGCCTACGCTGTGCTCGAATCTGCTTATGTTCTTGGTGAAGCCTAGGAGTGAGGAGATTCCATGCTGACGCACACCCACGAGACGCTTCAGTGATGGGGACCGCAGAAGCTCGTTGAGCACGGGCTCGGTTATCGTGTGGCTGCCATATAGCTCGTCTTGAATGACGACTTTGTTGTCTGCCGACAAGTCTAATGTCTGAAAATACCCGACCTTCAAGGATGTAGACATTGTAGCGGCTCAGGAATCAATTCCAATGTCTGACTTCAAGGAGGTGCCTGATTCTAGGAAGTGCCCGACAGCGAGACGAGATGGTTGGCGATTTGCCAGTAAACCTCCGACCGCCAAAACGCTAGGAGGTGATTACATAACACCACTTAGATATCTGATACTGCTGATATAATCACTAAATTGATGACATAATGCCACAACATTCGGTATATCTAGCTTACTAATTGGCCAAATTCACCCCTATTTTCATACGTTGGTACAGGACGACCTGGAAAGATTTCAATTATTTAACCTCATTCTTGAACAGCTATCGAACTATTTGAGGGCGTATCTGAAAGACAATTTAAATTGCCGTTTGAACTGCGATTTACCGGTATAATTGGCGATTTGAAGGTGGTATTGTTATTTGACCTGTAAAATCAATTCAATTGTACAGTTGATAAAGCCGGAGTGTTAATGAACACCGCGACAGGGGACAATGGAGGGAATAGCTTCGATTCGGCGGTACATACGGTATAATCACAGCGGTCTTTGGGTGCCAAATGCCCTATATTTATAGGGGTTCGTGATTATGTCATCAGTTATCCCGGGTCTTGGCCGTTCGGCGGGTAAAGGGTTAGACAAGAGCCCACCGAACACCGAAGGTCCCCGGAGTAGTTACATGTAGCTGGCATTTATACAGTTTGAAATCGGTGTTTGAGATATTCCAGCTTTCTGCCATTAGATATGCTTTCTGCTAGTATATCCGTCGCTGCTGACACCTATGAAGGAATCTCTAAAATCCTTCTACATCGGTAGGGCGAAACGTAAAGTAAGGGTCTGTCGAGATATAATTATCTGTCGATCCAGTCGCTGTCACGATCTTGCCGGATGACAAAGTCTGAGTATGTCTCACCCGGAGACCAGTGCGGTTCGTAGCTTGATCTTGGGATACCTTCGCCTCAACATGCCATTGATCACCACCGCTAAAGCAAATCGTCGAGTTCCCCCAGTTAACTGTGATGGGGTCGCACTAAAAGGTCGCTTATTTTGAGTAAAATGTGTTGTTAGGGAGATCTAGCGTTGCTTACCCATCCTGACTATAACGCATAGCATCAGTATCAAGAGCACAGTAGTTTTATAGAAAATGACTTACGAAACCATAGAAACCATCGACATATGCGTCCATAGCACCGATCTCGAACCTCACAGTATGTTTATGTGTCGCATTGTCTGTGCCATAATCATGCCAGCCAGTGATGAACCAGGGGCCGTTTACTGTTTGACGTCTTTCAATCCATGGTGGGAGTGCAAGGCTGGGCACAACCAGGGCAAATGCCGTGGAGAGATTTGAAATACGCATGTTTAAGGGACGCTATGCGAAGATGATTTGATTGAAGAGCTGCTTTTTGTTCCGTACTAAATCGCTATCGATGATATTGGCATACAAGGACGACAGCCAGCTAACTAGGTACCTATATATAATAAGTATGTGGCTCGGGAATTGTAACTTAAGACTTCATGTGCCGTAAACTGCGCCTCTTGTATGCGCTGATATGGAGAGACTCTCGCATCACTAGCTCATTATACGAACACATAACTCCCAATACGAGGTGCGGCTGAAAAAGTGCAATTAAGGTCTGCATAAGCTTTTATACAGTTGTTATTATCCTGAATCTAGGAAGTATCGCTATGTTAGATATTCACGAGTTGATGAGTAGCTCACATATGTAGACTCCATTAAAGCGACAGAGGAATTTATATGATCGCCTAATGGTGACTTAGTATACGACGCCATTCAACCAACTTCACTCAACAATAGTATTTAAACGGTAAGATTAACGATTTAAAGTATCTTTCAATTAGAAAAGGTGGCTGACAGAATAGCGGTATAATAGTTGATTCAGTTTAGTTACTTGATTACCACCTACTCGCGTCCGCCCCCCTTTAGCTGGCGATTCGTACGCCACTTATTCAATCTTGATGACCAACTTTCCGAAGTGCTTCTGGTCCCACTGTTGAAATATGAATATTAGCACTCTCATCCACACCTACTGGCGAAACAATAGAAAATTTACGTACCATGTATTGATAAGCCTCCTTGGCCTTCTCAAAGTCGAAGACCTCCTTGTCGACGACCGGATGGATATCGTTAGCCTCGATAGCAGCGACCATATCCTCGAGCTGCTGTCGAGAGCCGACATAAACGCCGCGGGCCGTGCAGAGACTGTTCAAAGTGCTGAGTACAGAGGTCTTGTCCACAATACCACCGAGGAAACCGATAACACTAATAACTCCCTCAAACTTGATGGCTTTGAAGCTCTGCGCCAACGTGTTAGCGCCGCCTACTTCGACAATATGGTCGACACCCTGGCCGTCGCGTGAGAGCTTCTTCGCTGTCTCTCCCCAGTTGGGATCCTCCTTGTAGTTGATGACATGGTCTGCGCCTAGCTTCTTCAGCGTCTCCTCCTTTTCCTTGGAAGAGGTGGTCGCGATCACTTTGGCACCTGCGGCCTTCGCGAACTGTGATATAATGTAAGCAATGCTACTTCGCGCACGAGTGTCCATAATCACATACCTGGAGCGCAAAGATACTGACACCGCCAGTACCCTGCACGAGGACCGTCTCTCCGGGCTTCAGCTGCTTTAATCCGTAAAGCGCGTTCCAACTGGTGAGAGCGGCACACGAAAGGGTACTCGCTTCGATGGGGCTCAAGTTCTTCGGGGCGCGGACCAGGCCAGTCTCGTTAAACACACCATACTCTCGCAATGTGCCATCAATAACACCGCCAAGTCCAGTCTGGGACGCCGCAATGTCGATGGGACCAAACTGATGGCCCTGGTTGAAAAGGGTTACAACTCGATCCCCGCTCTTCCATTTCGTGACCTTCTTCCCCACCTCGACAACAACACCGGTTCCATCGGAGGCTGGCACAATCGGGAAACCGCTCGGGAAAGGATACTGGCCCTTCGGGATGATGAGATCTCGGTAGTTCAGCGATACCGCCTGAACTTTTACGAGGACGTCGTTATCTCCAACCTTGGGGGTTGGTGCCTCTCCGAACACCAAACCATCAAAGCCCTTGTCGGCTCCGGTGACGGTCCATTGCTTGATGGTTGAAGGCGTCATTGTGGTTAAAATTTAGTTACTAAGTTGTTAAGAGGGAATGTGAATTGGTGTTGATGAGCTTGATTTCAACTTTCAATTGTAGGTCGTTGGCAGTTGATATATAGATATCTTGATGATTAATCTTGGTGGTAGACGGTGATTGTTAACTGCGTCTTAGTAAATCCCTGCAGGGTATATTCAGACTAACGTCATGAGAGCTACCAATATGACGGCGACGACCCGTAATTGAAGCTACACTATTTTGTTAGAGAGTCGTACGAGCGGGGCCAATTAGTCAGATCGTAAAAAGGGGGGATTATTAAGTCGCAGCGGGCGGCAGTATAAAAGCCCGCATTAGGAAAGGGATTAGAGATGTTGGTAATAACTTGGGAATAATGTTTAATCCGTAACAGGACTATCTTCTAAAACGTTCTCGAATGTCTCTTAGCTTTTTTAGTCTGTTTCTGGGTAGCGCTAAACCTGTCAGTTTTGCGCATTTTTACACTGAGCTGGCTGTAACGGTGGGGATACTGATATTGGTGGCGTGAAAACGATTGAATGGAGCTCTCCTGAAAACTTCAAAAGCACCTAATTTGTCAATCCTGCCGAAATGGTTCTCTACTAGGCTGAATTATTCTCCTGCGGCTAAATACCCACATAGCTTGAAGCCTAAGTGGACATCTACTGAAAATAAAATACCGGTGATCGCCCTGCATCACCAATATATCTGAAATGAGGTTGCAGCAAGAGGCGAAAGATCCAGACACAATTGATAGCCTCCACTCATTGTATTGGCCTGATTGAGATACCAGATGGCGACTTGTATTGAGCGAAGAGGAGTAGATAAGTGTTGGGGTGATGAGGCGCTGGTAGGAATTGGAATAAATCTATCCAAAGCCGCCTAACTGAATGAGTGCATCTAAATCCTTACGGTGTATCTGCAATGTTGAAATCCAGCATCCTAACGACTTTGATTGCGGGATTGGGGGTGAATCATGTAGCAAGCCAGTCGACGGAATATGAATATGTCGTGGTCGGCAGTGGACCCGGAGGTGGCCCAATCGCAGTGGAACTAGCGAAGTCTGGGCACTCAGTATTGCTCCTAGAAGCTGGATCCGACCTTTCAGAAGATCCATTATATCAAGATATCGGCAGAGCTCTCGAGGCCAGCAACGATGCCAGGACGAGATGGGATTTTTTCGTGAAGCATTCCGACGACCCCGACAGAGAGTTGAAGTACAAGCACATGACATGGCGTACCACTAATGGGTCTTTCTACGTCGGACTTGACCCGCCTGAAGGCGCAGAGCAGCTCGGGATCTACTATCCACGTGCGGCGACTCTAGGCGGGTGTGCGATGCATAATGCGGCAGTACTGTATCTTCCCAGCGATGACAACTGGAACTATATTGCTGATATTACCGGTGACGACTCGTGGAGGGCTTCTGAGATGAGGAAAATCTATGAAGAGATAGAGAATTGTCACTATCTGGAGAAAGGTACGACTGGTCACGGCTTTTCGGGATGGCTAGATTCAAACCAGGGCGACGCCTCGTGGATCAGCAATGCAACAGACGGAAAAACAGTCCTGAAAGCGATAACAGAATCGTCTGGATCGTTAGGGAACACTACGGGTTCTGCCATAACGGATGCAGAACTCGAAGGTCTAGTGAATAGAGATATTAACGGGCCCGAGCCGGATCGCGACCAGTTGACCGGGGTGTTCGGCTTAGCAGCCCACGTCGATAGTGAGAATAAAAGATTCTCACCTGCCACCTACATTAAAAGGGCTTTTGAAGAGAACCCGGATCTCCCATTAACGGTTCAACTCAACTCGTTCCTCACAAATATCCAATGGGACACCCTAGTACCATCCGAGCCTCCGGCTGTCATGGCAGTAGATTGGGTCGTTGGTCCCAGTGCATACAAAGCCGATCCTCGGTACGATCCAAATCGCAACACCACTACTGGATTTTCCTGGGTCGGGAAGGAACTCATCATTGCCGGTGGTGCATTTAATACACCGCAGATTTTGAAGCTCAATGGTGTCGGCCCCAAGGAAGAGCTGGAGAGGCATAACATTACAGTTATAGCCGACCTCCCAGGAGTTGGCG
Source organism: Hypoxylon sp. CI-4A (assembly GCA_002120315.1). Classification (NCBI taxonomy): domain Eukaryota; kingdom Fungi; phylum Ascomycota; class Sordariomycetes; order Xylariales; family Hypoxylaceae; genus Hypoxylon; species Hypoxylon sp. CI-4A. The sequence continues at coordinate 319,231 of KZ111561.1, forward strand.
AAAATCTTGGGGACAACTACGAGGGTAGTGTTACTTCTCTTGCGGCGAAGCCCTTTGATGGATTTGGAGGACGATATGTCGCGCAGCTGAAGACGTCTGTTTCCGAAAAGAACCATGACATTTACCTTTGGTGGGTCAAAGTTGGTCCTTTTGTTTGAAGGATTGCTACTAATAATTCCTTATAGGCCGCTGAACGCTGGATTCGAAGGCTTTTGGCCAGGGTATCCCGATAAATATGGACCAGAGGCATTCAGTATGGCACTTGTCCACATGGACCCGCGCTCAAGCGCGGGTTCTGTTACCTTGCGTTCTGCAGACCCATTTGAACCGCCCGAGATCAACTTTCGTTTCTTCGAGAAAGATGGGGACAAGGACTTGCAGGCTTTGCTCGAAGCCACCAAGTTTTCCTACGAAGTCATAGGGCTGCTGCAGGGCTTCGCCCCTTTCGACGAGGAGCATCCTTGTGCAGGAGACGGATCCGCCTGCTCCGACGAGGATATCAAAGAATATCTCAAACTGCAGGCTTATTCCCATCATGCGAGCGGAACAAGCGCAATTGGGAACGTTTCCGATCTGATGTCTGTCCTTGATTCAAAGTTCCGAGTCAAGGGGGTGAAAGGTCTTCGTGTCGTTGATGCGTCTGTTTTCCCTCGACCGCCTGGCGCATTTCCCGTCCTTCCAACATTCATGATTTCGCAAAAGGCTGCGAAAGACGTTCTGGCAGACTCTGGAGGGATGAATTGAGAAACTACCTACGCCAGGAAGCAACTCGATCTAATCAAAAAGGATCCTATTATAATGAAGGAGTTTATATGCTGGTATTTCAGATAGTTGTGACGATAGGAGTCATTTTTCACAACTCAACAAGAGTAGGTATATAAACTATGATTACCATATATCCTTGACTCTTCCCCATCATTGTGCCCCTTTTGAAATACTATCTTTATCTTAGGTGTAGGTACTGTAGCTATGGCGAGCGAGGGGCGAGCCAACCACTTTTCATGCTTAGTCATCACCAACATCCCCTATTCTGACGACCCCTGAACCGATATTAATACACAATGAGATTTCAGAGATGATTACATTGCATAAATACATCCCATCAATGATTTAATGCCCTTTACTGGTAGGCTATGTACTTATACTACGTTCATTGTCTGTCACCTATACGAATTCTCAATCTATCCTTGAGTCGTGGACCCGATATCACCCCATCGAATATTGGAAAAGACGACATTAGTATCTGGATACTGCGCCTGGATATTGGACGGAGTACTCTCTTGGATAGTGCAAGGCCCGTTATTTCCAGCGTCGAGCCAGGACATCTGCTGCGTAGCGTCGTTCCAGATACTCATAGCCAACACCACTATTATATCCAAGTCAGTCTCTAGCCTTACTTGAAGGGGTTCCAGGGGAAATGTTTAAGACAGCTGTTACTTACTTCCTCGCCCTAGAGACTGGCCCATACCAGATAGTCCGCCTTGGCCATCATTGCAAGAGGAAATGGCCCCACCGGTGGTTTGCTTTCCATTCTGGATATATATGCGGTTGATTTGTGTAAGTGATCCGCTACCCACGAACTGTGTCACTACCGTGAATGGCTTGCTTGTGTCGACAGATCCGCCAGTTGCCCAGAGGTTGCGCTGTCCGCTGGCGTATGGGTTATACCCACAACCGGCCTTGTCGCAGTTATCCCCGGTGCAAGGGTGTGGTGTCATTGCTGTTGCCTTAGCATTTGCCTCCTATTTTAACAGTGGGGGTTAGCAGCCTCTTACTAGAATAAGTCTAAGCATTTATTGAGAGCGATAATTCAAAAATCAACCGGAATAATAATAACGACAGCATCGGGTCGTTTTTAGTATACGTACGAGGATATCCATCTCGCTGCAACAATAGCCCTGGCATTGGGCATCACAGTATCCTTGGCCAGCTGCTGCTCCGCCCGAAGAGCCTCCACCGTCGGCCTTCATTTCCGAGAGATAGAGCGCACCATTCTCCCCGCAGGGGACAGCCGAGTAGTCGACATCGACCGAGAACTCCTGGTTGAGAAGCTTCAACATGGCATAATCTCCATTAGTATCAAGGAGATATATTCGAGGGCTGGCGGGATTCCCCCCCACGTAGTGCGTTAAAGTCACGGCATCACCTTCGGTAGATACACCCATGGCGGCATAGTCCTCCGCGGTTCTCGAGCCAGCACTGCCTTGGGCATATTTGGAGTCCTTGTCGAGTACGACGGAGGTGTTCTGCTCAACGCAACCTCCCGAAGTGGTACATTTCCAAGTTAGAAGAGGGGGATGCTCTTCAGAGGATTGAGCAAGAGCTACTCCTGTCAGCAGCGAGCCTGCTAAGCTCAAAAGTAGAAATTTTGAAGACATTGTAGGCGGACTACCTAATCTTTAGGTAGGTACCTATATGATTATGATAGAAGCTAAAATGGCGTAAAATGGGAGAAAGATGTTCAAATTCTGTATTGTCTGCATCTACATGCCGCCTACCTGCTTCTTTTAATCAACCATCATCTTCGCCTACCTAATGCAAGATCAGCTGCCGGCATTGGCAGTGGCTAACTTATTTAGATGTAGTGTTAGAGATTTATATCCCGTCCCGGAGGGCTCGGCAATGGTCAATTTAGGAAATCCGGAGTATACGGGGATATTGTAACCTGTACCGGCTGAATGATGACCATAACAGTATAGATTCGGAAACCTGTACTCCGCACACATCTGAGCTCGCAAGGGGTAGTAACGAATAGGAAGTCACTACTATAGTATAATGCATTAATTCAAGGCTTAGCAGGGAGCTGTCTTTAGACGCTTAATAAACATTTAGAAAACGTGTGTGTATCCTCATCTCAGGCGCAAAGAAATCGTTTACCAGTAGCTCTTTGTACTCTTAACAAAAGACCAGTTTGGGTGATTTATAGCAGTTAAATGAACAGTATAAGAATAATGCGCATTTTATTTACATATCACAAGGGGCCACTATAGGAAGGTTTGGGGGTAATGATTTGGTATATTAAAGTGCTGCCTCAAGAATATAAGTGTCCAAGTTTAGTTCGAAGAAAATTTGGCATCTAAAATATATGTATCCAAAGGCCAATAAATGGCTTGATGCAAGGTAATGACTTAGCAAAGAGTCATCCAAGCATCCTCAGTGGTCAGGCAGTCGGGCTGCACAGGGTATTCGCATGAGGTCGAGCCCGGAGGACAGTCGAGAACACACTGTCCTGCTATTTCGGCATGCCTATGATAGGTAACGAACGGATCCGCGTCTTCTGCGGAGAGGTCAAACCATGATCTGCCATTTTGGACCGCGAGCTCCATCTGGAACGGCTTAGACATATCAGCGTTCTTAGAACACTTCAGTACAGAACCGATGTTGTCGTCGTTAGCTAGTAGTGGAGACTTGTAGGTACCACCATTGCCCTTCACCGCAGTCGAAACTGTAGAAGTACCATCGTTCTTGGCGCCGGCGCAGAAGATGTTAAAGTTGCAGTTGTTGAGTACGAATAGGTCGCTGCATTGGGCAACGGGGAGAGCCGCCAGGGCGGCAAGAGAAGCGAGCTTCAGGAATCCGACCATGATTACAGTGTTCTAGAGGACTAGAATAATTACCTTGGAAGTATTATTGTTGGCTTACCTTTTAAATAAGATTTGAAACTACTAGGAGTTGATACTAAGTAATAGTAAATAGTGAAGATGTTTGGTGATATAGGATTCATATCGCCAGAAACTGAGCAATAAATATGAACATATCTACATTCATGCTCTATGAGCATTGTTATTAGAATATTCAAAATGTGTGAAACTATATGATTATGGATAGCTTCGTCTGAAGCAGCTTAAATCCAGTTACTCGAAGACAAAGATGGTGAGTTGGGGACAAAGGAGCTGATCTAAATATCTAGTAACTTAACAAAAGTTGACGCCAGGACTCTCACTACTAGATCTAGTTGTAGCGAAAGTAAATTCACAATTGAGCGCAAATATCAGTGTAGGTCTTTCTTGGCACTTTATTACGTGTTATGCACATTCCTCGGACTCGGGTGGTGTTACGTACTGCTAGATTGAATGAATCTCCTTTCAGTAAATAGGAGATAGATATACGAATGGGATATTCACTAGCGTCTTCGAACAAGTCACCTTTCAAAATTCACAACCCAGGGTGCAAAATGACAAATCGTCAATCTATCATGATCTAGATTCTAATTTCTTCTCAAGGTATTGACTTCGCGTTTGACATTTATCATCCCGACAATATAACAGGGTTTAGGGTATCCCAATGGTTACACCTAGGCTAGTGCAACGGCCTCGCGCATATCTAGTCCAAGCAACGTGTCACCTCATATATCGTAGATTATGGAAGGTTCCGAATTGCGGCGGAGGGGAGACGGGAATTTGCATGTAAGCGGGAATGGATGTCGCGGCCATGGGCATTACCCCCTAAGTAGTCACAGTGCCCACAGAATCAGAACAAACGGGTAATAGAGCTCGGCTTGAGTTTTCTGTGCGACCATACAAGGCAGAAGGACCAGGACACCAGTCCGGTTACAATAGTTGGGAGGTTTTATTACGTAGGTACCTACCTATGTACCTACCTACCTACACCCAAGGTGTTGTCTGATTTGCAGTAGTCCCGCCTTAACATTTGGAGCCACTTTATCAACGTACTAATGTGTCTATCCGTGTTCTTAGATACTACCTCACTCTTGCTTCCTATGATTCAGGTGAGACAGTGGTCAGTTCTCACATCTTTGGGAAAATTTTCTAGTCATACGTAGTGATTATGGGGTGTTAAAGACGGGGCGACGGAGTCGGTCCAGCACACCGAAAGGCTTTCCTCCCAGTTTCAGCAAACGGAAGGCTGCCACCAAATAAGGGGGCACGTCACCTTGGATGGGTGCCTGAGACACCGAGGGAAAATATACAAAAATCATCAGCCATCAGCCATCCCTCTAGTCAAGCATAGCGTTAGCACTCATTAGACCATTGTCGGGTGGTCAATGGATTTCACATTTCTGGCACTTCTTTTCTTATTCATTTACCGATTAATCGACATGGCAGCTCGTCTGACTATGGAGATGCAATATCTCAACCTCTCGCGGAAGATGGTGTGTGCTAACTCGGAAGGTGACACTCCCTGCACGAAGGCTGGGTCTCATGCTTGCCAGGGCTGTTTCCTAGTTGCTGTGAGTACTCTTCTCCTTATTGCACGACGACGCAGCTAGCTATCTACTACTAATAATACCGGTACTAACGTGTTGCGTAAAATTAGTATTGTTGCAAGAAATGCCAATCAGCTCATTGGGAAGTTCACCGCAGAGATTGTAAATCACCGCTCACGAGGGGGACATGGGAACCGTCGTGGGTTACTGAGAACCGACTGCCAGCATACATGAGCGACGTTCATGGGGACGCTAGTTTTGGGACGCGGAAGTATTTTTGGGGGGATATCCCGGCTATCGATGTTATTCAACTAGGCAAAAACGAGGGCAACGGGTTCAAGGATCCGTTGGATGTCCTCTTTGCCGGTATGTATCTTCAGATATCCTACTGCGTCGCATAACCAACTGTGTATTGACGATTCTTAGCATCCGGCGACATGAGAAATGCTATTCTCTCTGTCGTTGACCTTCCTAAAGGCTACCGAGGACCACTGAACATTCTACTCAACGACAAAGACATTGACATCGTGGCTCGCAATGCAATCTTCCTACTGGTGTTCTTCGTCGAGGAGAATCCCGGGGTCGCTGCCCAGTTTGTACTTCACATCTGGTACTCGGCCATGATCACAGATTCCTGCCGCAATATGCTTCAAGACAAGATCAGGCCAATGGTCAAGGATGTTTGCGACAAGATTATGCATCAGTCCAAATCTACCCTTTTCAGCAAGACGTGGACGTTCGGTACCAGCTCGTTGCAACTCGTGTTGACTCTCGAGAACTGGTTGTCTCTCTTATCTTACTTCAATGCCCCGAAGGGTCTAAGTCAAGATGCTGCCCGGCGCGTACGGCAGGAGACCATGTCAGCTCCACAGAGAGTTGATTCTATTGAGAGGATGATGTGTTTAATGCCACCACTAGCCAGGGTAGGCATGGCTAAGTTTCGTGAAGATGGTATCTTGGTGCCATTTGGTCAATCACGACGAGACTTCACGATTCCGAATCCGTATGTTACTTCACTCCGTTAGTATAATTTATAAGAAATTGCGGATGGCTAACTACCTTGGTTGATTAGGACCCTTTTCCGTTCAGCATCTGAGTGGCCAATGATGGACAACGCAGATCCTATGACTGGATGGCCTACCAAGATGTTCCAGAAGCTCGACATTGGACCTGCGAAGAATGATGCGTATGGAAAACTGCATTACTATCTGATTCGGCTCTTTGCAGACTTCCACAGCCGGCTACACTCTCTCCCCACCAATTTCGAACTTCGGCACTTGGACGCACAGCTCTTGCCGAACCACGTTTCGAAACATTTTGACCGTATCGATGTGAGCTTATTCTATTATATCCGTACCATTCAACGGGCAGACTAACTAGGTGTTAAGGTGGGCCATACTACTGACGATTCCTGCCTTGGAGCCGACAAAGTATTGCACAAATTCGCCCCTTTACTTCGACCGTTAGGAGTGAATCAGCATGCGACGCTCATCACCCTTTTCATCAACGCGGTTCCTACCATGGTGGTCATAAGAGATGAGTTCCTCGCACGATTCTCCCACACAGACGAGATCATACTTTCGGAGATAGAGCTGAGGAGAATCTCGCTGTATATGCCTGAGATCGCGATGGAACGTGAAAGACCATTCAATGCAAACTTTACCAAGGTAGTGCAGGCGCGGCGGCTGATCCTAGATATGGATGAATACTTTGACGGGTAATTTCTTTTCATCCTTCAGTACGACGTCATTTATTCCGCTGACCTTGACATAGCTACATGGAGGTGCATGATTTTGTCGAGTTATCTAAGGCCTGTGGACTTCGGCTGAAGCCAAAACATAGCATCATCGAGCCATGGCCTCTGAAGTTCCCGGGTGGGAGACCTACGAAAAAGGCACAGGGGGATTTCAAGGCCTTGCTTGCTTCTCTTCATACTGGCGAAGAGAGATACGTGGAATGGAAGTTGGCAACCGACAATGAAGCTCACGAGGTGGAATAGGAAGATTTGGCCTGATAGAGTTCTTGAGAAGGTTGTACTGGGATGCATATGGTGTCGTACTCATGGAGGATGTTATGCACAGAAGATTGTAGGATAATCCGCATCTCCGCTCACCATAGACATGTAAGAGATCAACCTTGGCCATGACACAATAGTTACGACCAGGAAGCAAGCGTGACACCAACACAACAGCAAAAGAAACCCTACCTAGGCACCAAACTAAGTAAGTGGTGTTAAATTATTTCCAATCAGCTGTAGAATCTAGTTCAGCTATAGTCTGTATAGTCTTTTGTAGTTTTTCCATTCATCACTAGGTAGGCAGATACTTCTACTCCCTTTGTTCTATTCATCAATTGAGTCAGCTAGGTTAACATTGATTGTCTAAGTAGGTAGCTATCCCTGACCTACTTCTTCTCATCGTACCACTCCTCCACCCAACCTGATAAGACTTCAACTTCAGCGTCAGCAATTGCTTTGACACCGGGGTTCACAGCCCAGTTCTGTCCGTACAAGTCAGAGCAGTGGGTGCCATGCTCAACGACTTGAACAGGCAACTCCTTGGTGCTCTCCAGGGGACCACCAGGGCGGGTTTTCGACGAAAAGGTTGAGTCGCGCCATGGGTCCCACTCTCCATTCGTCATAAGTAAACGAGTAGTGTTGGTCGCAAACCAACCCCCGGTGTATTCGTTCACGTCCTCGGCCGTCTTTCCTTTCGCAATTCCGTACTCTGGTTCATCGAACCACAGGGCGCATTGGGAGCGCCAGTAGTCGACATTGACAAGTCGGGAAACGAGGGTAGGCTGGTCTGCCGGTGCTCCATCTTGCCAGTACTCCACAGGCCAGTCACATAAAGCCCAGTTCCATTGACGGTTTCCGGCGTTAGATGGCGAGAGATCGTGGTATATCGGGTTGGAAGCATTCAATGACTGGAAGCACTCCGTGTTGTAGGTACCTTCGAAGTAGCCGTAGCTCGAGCAGTAGTCAGGTAGTTCAACCTCAGTGAACCACTTGGCATAGCCGTCCAGAGCCTTGGTCAAGCCGACTCCCTCCGGGCCGGGCACGGCGTTGGTGGAGTTCGGCCACACATTCTCGACATAATCGCAGAATTGGTAGTAAGGGGTGTAACCTAGGGAATTCTCTGAATAGAATTGCCCCGATTGCCAAGTCCTAGGGTTTAAAGCGTTAGTGATTGCTTAGGTAGGTATGTAAGGACAGAAAGGGCTTGTTCAATGTATAGTTCAATACATGTCTTGGTAGCGACCACTCCTACTAGAGAAACAGAATGATGCTTGAAAAATTAAAGACACACGTACCATGGACCGTTCTCAAGTGCGGCACCGAAGTCAGCGTCCTCCAAATCGCCAAGCAAAAATTTGTTCTTCAACTCGATCTTTGCTTTGGCGGTGCCGTTCAAGAGGGTGGAATCAACATAGTTGATAACAGCGTTCACGTCCGCACTGCAATTTTGAGGCGTCGCTTCTTGAATCGGGAAAAAGTAAGAGTCTAGATTAGCAACAGCCTGAACCACACCTGAGGTCCCGTAGTAAGCCCAGAAAGTGTCTGGGTCTTTGACGGCTATCCATCCGGCGAGAGCGCCGGGATAAGATCCGCCAGTATAGACCCAAGGCACATCCTTCGCGGTGCTTTTCGAGGTATTGTCCCACGGCGCATCGAAATTATTGGCGAAGTAGGTGTTGTCCTTGATGGAATTCTCGAGAGTGAGGTATTGGAGGTTCTTGACGGTTAATTCCTCGAACGGCGAAGATTCACCCCAGTATCGATGTTCCATGATCACAACCGCGGCCCCAAGTTTTTGGGCCAAAAGACCCGTCAATCGTTGGGTTGTTGTGTACGACACGTTGAACCCATCTGCAGCCTGTTCGCCGGGGTTCACGAAAACTACAGCTCCGTGATCGGGGTTCCAGTATTGCGCCGAGTACCAATACCGCTGAGCAAAAGTGCCGAGAGCAGGATTGGAATGGTCGAGTAGCTGATCGAAGGTGCCCCAACCCACCGTACCATTTCCGGCCTCCAAAATGGTATCTTCGTCAATTGGTCCTATTTGCATGCCAGCAAAGGGTTTCCTGGCATAGACACCGGCAGCTAGCAGGAGCTGGGCTAGTGCTGTGAGGGACTTCATCTTGGCGGTAGGTAATTCCTTGGAGCACCTGCGTGAGAAAGCTCTCTCCGAGAAGGATAGCTATTGACCGTAGAGGCCCATGGCTTTTATATTAGGAGCTTCAGTTGGGCTAGAGATTGCTACCTACCCAGCTGAGCTTATCTCCAAACACGCGCGCCCTATCGCGTGCTTGATTTTCCTACCGACCTTCCTCTTTTCGCCAATGGCGCGAGCCATCCAGGGCACGGACAAGGATCTCAGCCATCCTTCCGCTTCGGGTAAAGCCGAGTTGGAACTGAAAGAAAAACATACTTACCTATACGAAGCACTATATGTTAGGAAGTAGCCTATGTGTATTCAAGATAAATGAACGAAATACCAATTGTAGGAGAAACCAATACCAAACGCCTTCTTCACATTTTACTTGATGGTTTCTCCAAGTTGAAGAATAATTAGTATTGTTTTGGGTTGAAGAGACAAGTATGGTTCGGTAGGGCTGATAGGTCAGGTCTCTGCATTAATTCATCTCCTGCGCCACGGGATCGACCATTCTGCTAGCAACTTTAGATCTATACACCATTCCATATTAGGTTAGAGGAGAGATTCCTAAAGCTCGCGATATTTCTTACTATGTACGAGATAAACAAATCCGTCGTAGCCCGTGGGATACCGTCTTGTCGGTAGTTGCTTAAGTACCTAGGTACCTCGGTACCATCCAATGCAATAATGACCCTGCTCGGAGCCTGCAGCGCGCTTGCACCCCGGAACCAAAGAAACATCATCTATCTTTTTCCGACTAGAGAGTTCGGAGTTTTTGAAAAGTCTGCATATAATTCAAGACACTTCTTTGCAGAATCTCAAGTCCAGGATAGGTGTGTTGTACCTATGCAATGTTGTGGCTACACCTGTGCTGCGTGTGAGAATTCCGACGGCGAGACCTCCACAAATTACCCCTATTTCATTGACGCGGGGTACTTGGCGTAGTAGCTACCCTTTGTCCACCTCCACGTAAGAAATGGCTACCTCAACAGTCCATGCTGGAACGAGCGAGCTAGGGGAGTATATGGTTTGGCCTTACCGCGCGCCATTCACATTTAATCAAGTCAGTGCATTATTTAGTCGTAGCTGGGTAGGGCGGTGATCCGTCGGTGATCTCAAGGACTGACATTGCATATTCGGGTATATAAGCGGAACGAAGCGCAACTCATCAGGCGGAGATGCCACATCTAGACTGACACCGACGTAGTCCGATTAGACTTGTACAGTTAAATTGAGCTTCCAGGCGGCATGGTTTCTCACATAGAGTTTACCATGAATAGTCTATACCATTCACTATGTTTCGTTCACGTTTCTCGCGTATGGCATCTAGTCTCCGCTCGGTTGCACACCCTTTTCGACCAGTTCAACATCAAACAAACTATCGCGGGATCTCTACCGAGACACAATCCAAGCCAGAAGGATCCATAGGAGATGCGTTCGCTTCGCTTTCCAATAACCATGTTGAATTACCCCCAAGGTTTGGAGATCTCAAGCGAGAACTCATCGGCGCAAATGGAGAGGCGATACTGGACAGCTGGTTCCGACTACTTCGTCATCTCGACAATGAAACACTCCCTCGAGTAGCATCTATGGGACCAGGTGCAGTTCCCGAGATTACTTTTAGCTCCATTATGGAAAATGGTGGACGTCTCCCAGAAGAAGCTGCAGACTTGGTTAAACGGCATGGTACAATCATAATCAGGGGGTTGGTACCAGAGAAACAGGCTCTTGACTGGAAACAATCCCTCCTGGAGTATGCCAAGGAAAACCCTTCAACAAAGGGATTCCCATCCGACAATATCCAGGTTTACGAGCTATACTGGAGCAAAGCCCAGCTTGAGGCCAGATCACACCAGAATATGCTCATTGCTCAGACCGCTCTCAACACTCTCTGGAGTAAACAGGATGATGATAGGGTGGTCCTATCGGAGCCGACTACATACTGCGACAGACTCAGGATCCGGACAGTATGTACATCTACAATAGTGGAAAGAATGTGCCACTAACCTGAAATTATTTAGCCCGGTGATACATCCTTTAACCTTGGTCCACATATAGACGGTGGTTCATTGGAGCGATGGGAAGATCCGGAATATCGCAAATGTTACACCAAAATCCTCGAAGGTCGCTGGGAGGACCATGATGCATTTTTGATCGGGCCTAGGTTGAAGGCGACGATGGATATGTATAATTGCATTGGAGGTTGTTCAGCCCTCCGTACCTATCAGGTAAGCGCATATATGGTCGTTTTCTCACCTACAAGTTCCGAGTTAACCATAATGAACACCTAGGGATGGCTCTCACTTTCGGATTGCGGCCCGGGAAATGGTACTCTCCGTGTCATACCTGACCTGAAAACATCCACAGCATACACGCTGCTACGACCTTTCGTAACACAAACGACAGGAAGCTGGTCCTTAGATTCATCTTCATCCTTATTCCAAGGGGCAACAATGGGTGCTGGCCAAGAACTGTTGCCCAATCTACACACCCATCTCAACCCGGCTGGTGCGGTTTCCATTCCCACCGTGCGACCAGGCGATGCGGTGTTCTGGCATTGCGATGTCGTTCACATGGTCGAAGGAGAACACCGAGGGGACAAGGACTCGAGCGTTCTCTATATCCCGGCAGCACCACTTTGCGATTTAAATGCCAACTACCTGAAACGCGAACGTGCTAGCTTCCTCAACGGGATTCCCCCGCCGGACTTTCCCGGTGGTGTCGGAGAGTCCCAGCATATAGGTAGAGGGACTGCGGATTCCCTTTCCGAGGCGGGAAAGCGCGCCATGGGACTTGTTCCGTTTGATGCGGGTTCCGCGCATACCCCGGGCGAACAGGCCGCCTATAAATATGCGAATGAGGTATTAGGTTTTTCATAACCTAGGTACCTAAAGTGGAAGTCTAGAACATAAATCAATGACTACAAGTCCGCTTATAGAAATTGGGAAGGTGATGCTTGAAAACCCCTGAAAGAAACGTAATGAAAGGAAGAAAACCACCCCGCAGTGCTGATTCGCACTATAAACTACTCGCCTAGTGCGGGATTTCTAGACATCACCGTCCAGTAAGTTTCATAAAGAGGGACCTAAGCACTCGAATAAAGTCATTGCATTTAACAACCAGTCGCTAGTCTTGCTAGATGATTTTCATCATAGCAAATTCAATTGCAAAAAACTGCGAAGATTAATGAAAAAGAAACGGCCACCAATGAGTTAGCTGCTATAGCCATGGCGCTATAACAAAGAAAGGAGCGCTAACTATAGCTACCCCGCCATCAGAGTCCGCGCCAAATCCCGGACGCCATTAAGTCTGAAGCTTCTAGCCCTAAAAGCTATAATAGCATCACAACAAAATAGAAAAAAAAATGAAATATACTGACAAGAGTGGGACTTGAACCCACGCGGATTGCTCCACCAGGAATCAGTTGCTAAGATTGAGACCTTAACCTGGCGCCATAACCAACTCGGCCATCTTGCCTTGAAGAATTTGGTGGTAAAGCAGCTTAGTATTGAGTTGGTGGGCGGGGTTGAATGGTTAAGCCTGCGCACAGGGACTAACCCAGAGGCTAAGGTGCACCACCTTCTCAGTATGTCGCTCACAAAATAGAACTGTTCACCTCAGGGAAACCCAGATACCTTGGCATACCATTTTCTTTGATAACCTTGTGTCAGCTTTCCAGTTCACTGATAGCTGGGCATATTTTCAAGGCCTCCTTAGCTCTTGGAAAAGAAGCTGCCAGCTGGGCCAGGTCTCTCAGAGTGACCCCCTGTGAGGTTTCAGTGGCTTAGGTACCTAAAATATACCGACTTAATCAACGGCCACACTGGACCCCAGGCACTTTCTCAAAGAAATCAGTGATCCAAGGCTTGCTAACAGAGTTGAGATCAACTTGTGCATTTCCAACTTCTGCCTTCCAAGCGAAACTTGTGGGAAGAATTTCATACATTTGATCTAATAGCCGAGGAGGATTTTTGATGCGATATTACCACTACAAGTAAGTATTCAAACAAATTGATATTAATAGAATTTGTATAGATGCAAAAGAGAAAATGAACGAAGTTTGTTGGAAGTTAATATGGTTGCGTTGTAAAATAGGGGTACTGTAGGATAAGTGACCGGATAAAGGGGCTATACCTTCCACCAAAACAGGGCCCGTGCGCCACCCAAGAAAATAGGGGGGAGGATAAAACGTGATCCACTCCATCATGCTCTTCCAAGCATATCCGTCTCATATTGATTATCCAAAAGATAAAATTTACTACAAACATGTATTATTGATCTTTTCGTAAATAGAACAAATTAGATTAATTCACAACAGTTTTATTCCTCAGCTTTGTGTTCACAGCTTTCTCACTAGCGCCCTTGGTTCCCTTTTAGACAGCATAGGATTATAGTGTTGCAAATCTAGGTAACTATTCACGCATGAAACCCTTGAGATTTTTAATATCAGTATTAGAAGCACTTTAAACCATAGGTGAACAAATCAAATTTAGAGGTAGCTACATAAAACTAAGATTATTTATGAACAACCAAAAAATGATAGGAGAGCTTTGCGTTAAGCATCTGAAACGGGATAGATATTCCTGGCTTCTATGCTTAAAATACAATTATTTCACACATAGACTATCTATGGATGTCGTCGTCTTCCACATGAAATAAGAAGACCGACAATAAGGATGACGGCGACGCTACCAGCAACAATGGCGATTATAGCCCCTGTATCAAGATAGGTACCAGGCTCTAAGACTGGATCCTGACGCTTCACGTATTCTAACATGTTTTTAACTGCAGCACTGCCAGTATTTCCCTCCAAGTGGGAAATTGCTTTTGGGAGGAAGGGTGCACCTAACGCTTGAGAAACGAGGCATGAGGCGAGAAATACTAACAAGAACGCAGACATTGAGATTGATATGTTTTCGACTATAGACATACGCTTATGTGAATATGAGGAAGATATATATAATTATTGTGTATTAATGTTATTCCTGCGTGTCCATAAACAAAGCGAGTGCTATCTATCGAAGTAGTCACAGAGCTATGTGTGGCAAAGGAAGTTGTATTAGACGGGGAAGCTACCCAGACAATCGCTGTGTGTGATTTACTCAAGCCCATTGTCCTCGCTGCCGTCATTGTGTTCTGCGTTGTTTTCATTGTTGCTTTTGCCGTTGTATTCAGCGTATAGAATTATTGATGCGGGCACAACCCATAACATCTCAGCGGGTCTAACCCCCATGGGCCCCTTTCGACATTAATGAATCAGTCACCTGGGTAGTACCCGCATGTTGGTAATAGATCCATTCATAATGGGAAACCAGTGCCCAGTAGATCAGATCAGATCAGTCATGGTACATGTGTACTTGCTGTTTCCCCCTAACCCAGGTAGGTATTTTATATGTCGAATATTAGCACCATGTAGCTGCCTCAACACATAATAACCCAATCACCTGCCCCATGACTCCAATCAGAATTTAATTATATGCGGTCTGAGCTTTTTAGAAATCATTTAGAGATCACTTTGCAATCACTCTGCAATCACCCAGCTCCAGAAAAATTATAAATACCTCTTTCTGCTGCCCTGCACCAGCCTTCCAATTTCCTCCCACCTTCCACCCACAATCCGAAATCTGCCGCTCTGCTCGGATAACTCCCCAATCCTATCCGGCACTTCTCAGTTTCATAACTAAACCATCCATCGAACCATTCCCTCACGTTCAAGATGCAGATCTTCGTCCTTACTATCTGGGCCGCCCTTGCCCTCTTCACTGTCGCACAGGGCTTCGGCGGCAAGTGCTCTAACATCACATCAGTCACCCTGAACGACCATCCTGCCATCAGAGCGATCTGTTCCGCAGACAACGGCTCCGGTGTCTGCAGCGTGCTCGATCTTGATGCTTGCTACCAATTCAATGGTAACGACATCGTTCCCCAGGATGGGTAAGTCTCTGCTTCCTCGTTTCAATCCTTGACATTTATCTATGAGTGAAAACTAACAGTTATCATAAGCGGACACCTATCGGAACACTGCAAGTCCACCGACTGTGGCACTACCGGCACTCTTATGTCCTGTCATTGTGACCACAAGCCCCAGATCGAGCGCAAGATTGATTTGAGTAAGTACATAACTCGCCCTTCAGATCATATCCGAGGTTGCAAGCTAACCATGGCATTACAGACGATCTTCTCGTCGTAGAGCACGGACTTCTGAAGTGCTACGATCATGTGGGCGTCACGCCTGAGGACTGTCGCCAGGAGTCACGAGCGGTTAAGCCATTGGACAGCCCTGGATACATCCCGATCATCGGAACTATCATCATCTTTCTTCTGGTTATCCTCCTGGATTGTTGTAAGTGATCGGGTTGTCGTACCAGCTGAATGTCAATATTTCTCTAGGCAGGCTGAAAGATCAGGATCGATGGATGGAGGTCTCGGTTTACATTTGCATGGGCACCGGTTGCTATCTTGTTCATCATGCCCGAAGGACACAAGACTTGCGGACTCTAGATAGACACACTTAGCTACATATCACATCAGTCTAGTAGTATCAATGCAAGCACCAACCAAGTCAGGTACATTTAGGGCTGATGGCCTCCTCATAAGTGCAAGTAGTGGTGACCTCCATGACACTGTCGGCAGCGGTTGCTCCCTCAGGAACTAGGCTTCTTCCCGACTTTTCTTTCGTAAGAGATCCAAAGACATAATTAGATAAATCAATTGATCCAGTAGAAGGTATTATGGGCCTCCGCTGAGAATATCTTCTAAGGTACCAGATGCTTAAAAGATTAATCGGTAGTACGATGTTCTTGATCAAGGTACCAATCCATAACGTCCGATTACTGGCTCCCGTATATTAATTCGCCAAAATGATATAGATACACATGCACCATACCGCGTTCCATTAATGTAGATCCCGACGCTGGGATGGATCGATCTTCTCGGAAGTGATGAGACTTGTAGCATTGCTGATAACCTGTCCTAGCCTCAAAAAATCATCCACCGTCACCACCTCGGACTGCCTCTGCCACCCTAGCTCGGTCGGAAAGCGTTCGTTCTCTAGCACTCGGTTAGCCTAGGAGGTACCTGCTTTGAAGCACCATGAAGAACATACCAAAGAAATATTCCACCAGAGACCTGTCAACGGTAGCCGCTTGTATGTCTCCAAAAGCGATGATCGGACCAGAAACCTCTCCGAGACTTCTCAACTCCGTCGCGGATGTGAAAGTGTAGTCAGGATTAAATGCTTTCGAGTTGACCTGGCGGGCTATCTTGCCATTGGCTAGCATATTCGCATCCAAAGTCGGGCCTGTCCAGTAGGCTTTGGTCTCTTCGAAGATTGACTCGTTGAAGACATGATTATTCCCGAAGAAGGCATCCGATCGGCTGCTTACAGTTGTTAGATATGTGAAGTAGGCAAGAAACCTGTAGTCATAACCCAAAGTAGGACTCACCTCATACTTGCATCGTGCTCCAAAACATTGTGTACGTTAAGCTGGTCCCTGGCGATCCATCAGCTGAGATATCCAACCGAGCACCATGTCAAATTCTCTTACAGGTTGAAAGAGGTAGCATTGGGCTCTGGGTTTGCCACAATACCTATCTGGAATAGCGCAGTGCCTAGAGTCGAGTCGAAGTTGAGCGCTGCAGTCAAGGCATTGATAGTCACTTCTTTCGTTAGACTATCGCCATCGTGGGGTAGAAAACCATGGTTTGCCAAGGTATTGAGCATGGGACAAGGACCTCGGACTAGGCTCATAGTATCAGCAGCTTGAAGAATAGATATGGCCGTTCTCCTTACAATCGTTCGGCCCAGGAGCCATCCACGCATGACCCTCCCGGGTTTCGGCTAACGCCAAGGTAGTAGCTAGGACGAACGGAAGATTAATAAACTTCATGGTAATTAATAGGTGTGTATGGTGATCAGAGTACGTTGATGAAGCAAGTTAATAATTAGCTACGTGCCCGGGTAGCTATATTGAAGATGATGATAGGTCTCCCTCATGCGACAAAGAAACACGGCTGAGCTATCCACCCGGATACTTGAACACATATGTTTACCATACCTACAACCTTCGGCCAAGACATAGTAAACCTTCTCCGTCACCATGCTTGTGATATCGGGACTTCAAGTCCAATCATAATACTCTAGTATAGCATTCCTGTCGCAGTAGCTCGTATTCTATGCTGGCATCATGAGGGACGAAAACAAAGAAGGGTATATTACAAAGGACTTTGTCTTATAAATTACAAAGGGATGTAACGTTATTCCTCGATCTGTCTCTCCTTGCTAGCGAATCTGAAGGTCTAGACAGAACCCTAACCCAGTTCCGATCCCATGGTCGGCTTTGAAGATATCCAATCATGACTCCTACATTACGACAACAAAGGTTACCACGACTACCAATTATGCCACGATTCTAGGTATTTGGTTAGCGAGAAGAGATACTGCACTAGGGAAATAAAGAAAATCAAATTATTCAATTCCATCTCCGCGCTAAATTAGACCTGGGGGCAAAGGTGCTGTATTTCACCTAACATAGGTACAGCACCTTTTGCGACATGACCAGGTGGGAAAATATCCCTTTTCAATGACCCATTGCTGAATAAATCTCACTCGTACATTTAGCCTTCAAATATGTCATATCTTGATTAGCGAGTATGGCATATCTGACTCGCTCCTTTTGGGATCTAAATGTTGGCAACCTTGGGCCTGAGGCTCATTCGATGTAGGCCCGTAATAATTGTGATATGCGCGCGAAGCGTTTCATAAACGACGGCGTTCAAATGCTGCATAGGTAAGTGAAGATCTAAGAATAAATGGTGAGAATCAATGCGAAAAAACGAAGGTTGCTAGATTCTAGAATAACCGCTGACGAAATCCATTGAGTTGCTGTCAATTTAGACAGCTAAGTTAACAGTAAGTCGTTCGTCGTACCTAGTCATTGCAAACCCGAAGAGAACCTTAAAGTAGCATTAAAGCGTATGGGCCACTGATGTCGATGTAAAGACTCGAATTTGAGGGGACGCCTACTGTTTTTTTCACCATTGAGATTGAAGGCAGGCTCATCATCACGAAGACCTCAATACCAGACCGGGACGTGTGAGTATTGGTCTCGACCCAACGGCTTGGAACGAAAATCCATCATCATACCATTAATCAAACCTACCTCCTATACAGCAGCTCTATCGGGTATTTATTATCTCCATTTTCCACAGTTAGTAGCGCGAAAAGATCGCCCGACCTTTGGTGGGCTATTTCCATTAAACCTTAACCCCGTTAAAACCCTCGAAAATTAATGATATAAGCCGTAATAAGTATAATAATATAAGTTATATAACCGATATAATATAATATATTTTTAATAATATAAATTTATTTTTTTATATTATTTATAAATTATTAACCTTTAAATTATTTTAATTTAATTTATTAATAATAAAAATTATTTATTTATATTTTTATTAGGGGTATCGGACCCCGTTGGGGTCCACGTGACTTAATCGCTTTAGCGTCATATACGATAACTATAACAGTAGGCATCACAGGGTTGCTCTTACAGCTTTCTCTCTTTTACTCCTTAGATTTAT
>KZ111562.1:0-80554 GCA_002120315.1 Hypoxylon sp. CI-4A
TATTAATTTTTATTAATATTATTATTATTATAATTTAAAATTATTATTTTTTAATTTATAATTAAAATAATTTTAATAATAATATAAATAATATAATATATTATATTATATAATATTTTTTTTTAATAATATAAAACTTAAATAAAAATAAATTACGTAAAAATATTAAATAAAAAAAATTATAATATTTATTAAAAATATAATTTTTTTAAAAATAAATAAAATTAAATATAATAAAAATAATTTATAATTTATAATAAAAAAAAATTAAATTTAATTATTAATTTATTTAATTAAATTATAATATTATTATATAAATTATTTATAATTATAATAATTTAAAAAAACGAAAAAATATAAATAAATAATTTTTATTTTTAATAAATTAAATTAAAATAATTTAAAAACTAATAATTTATAAATAATATAAAAAAATAAATTTATATTATTAAATATTAAATTATATTATTAAAAATATATTATATTATACCGGTTACGTAACTTATATTATTATACCTATTACGGCTTATATTATTAATTTTCCAAGGTTTTAATAAGGTTAAGATTTAACGGAAATAGCCTACCAAATCTTCGAACGCCAAATTCTTTCAACTCTTAGCCCGTTACGCGGCACTACTTCCATAGCCGCGTACAACTTTAAGGATAAGCTACGGTTAATTCGATGGAAAGGGGCATCGCGTGGGTTGGTATATATGGATTAAGGGGTTTGACCTCGGATCTAAGACCAAGCACCATCATCCATTACAGAGTTACGGTGGATGCCGGAAGCCACAGACACCCCCTCGGGAGGCCCGCACAGATCTGCCCCAAGCACGCCAAGAAGTATGTGCTCGTTGGGGAAGACTGTCTTGAAGAGAGACTGGCTTTGCCTATCAACACAATATTGTTGAGACAAACTTGGGGATAAGTTTCTATGTCTATTTCCTTAGCCGATTGACACTTGAATGATCCAACGCTTTTCGAGTTGATTTCTCGTACTACTTGGCAGATTGCCTTGTTTCCTATTGCAATAATATATGGGTTGATCAGGAGTATCTTGTGTAGACTTATCGAAGGGAGGTGCGTTATCTACATTGACAAATAGGACCGAAGTTCTCTACTAAATAGGCAGTTATCAGCCTCCAAGGAGAAGTTAGACGAGGGATGCCATAGTATAATCACTATTACTAGCAAAAGGCCTTCAACTGAAGTATTATTTTATTGGTAGCAGTACTTAAGACTGCAGATAAGCATGCCTGTGGGATGCAAGCTTTTGTGAGCTATCTATAAGAGCGGCCTTGATGAATATGTCTAACCGAAGAGTAAAATAAAGAGTCTGGGGTATCTACCATCCTGTAACGCCGACTCCGACTTTTGGTTCAAGGAAATTCTTCATGCGATGTGCGACCACACTGCCAAGCACACTGTGCAAACAAACTTAAGTCTTGTACGTAGTTTGCGTGATCTTCAGGATGCTATAGATCTGCAATAATTGCAGGTTGCCGTAAGCTACTCCGACACAGAATCGTCGATGAACGGGGCAAACGCTTCACGGCCTTGAAAGCGATCGTGATCGGTGCCTGTCATATCATCCTCGAAGCCCAGGTCCTCGAGTCCTCGTTTCACTCGTCTTGGTCTGGTAGACGATTCACCGCTTTGGGTCGAGAAGGATTCCAGTTCGTAGCGATGTACTATACGCTGTGCCGACAAGAGTCCTTCGTAAGAGTGAAGGATAGACTTGAGCTCGTCGT
This sequence comes from Hypoxylon sp. CI-4A, assembly GCA_002120315.1. Lineage (NCBI taxonomy): Eukaryota > Fungi > Ascomycota > Sordariomycetes > Xylariales > Hypoxylaceae > Hypoxylon > Hypoxylon sp. CI-4A. Next base: position 1,752 of record KZ111562.1, read on the forward strand.
TTAGATTGATGCAGAATCGTTTAAAGTGGACGAACTGTATGGCTTCGACCATACTAACACCGAAAACCGACATGAGATAAGCGACGACGACGCTGGCGGATCGATCGTTTCCTGTTTCGCAGAAAACAAGGACTTTTCCTCTCTGGAACTCCTTCTGGGGTATTACCATCTTTCCCTCTTCTATCTCCATGGATATATCCGAAACGTTGACGGCTTGTTTGCGGTATATGCCTAGCATGTGGTTGTTGATTAGGCCAACAACGGAGGGGAAAGCGCGGATCAACTCGGAGTAGCCCGCGACATCGACGTGCGCAGCTTCAATGCCGAGCTCTTGAGCGACCTGGTCGACGTCCATGAGGCGTATGTTGGCCATTGAGGAGTCGCGGGCGGCAAGTAACATGGTGATACCGTTGTCGCGGAGCCATTGACGGTCTCGGGCAACAGACGAGGGACCGAGGTAGATGAAATCGAGAATGGGTTGTGCGGTACGGCGGCTCTCGTAAACCCAATTATGGGCCGAGTCCATAGCAAGCTGCTCCTTATAGTTTTGGGTAATTATCTTAAGATCCACGGGACTCAAGGAGGTGGGATCGACTTTGTCGTAAGTCGGGACGACGGCAAGGTGCTTAGTTGAATCTGCTAGATGAGGGTGGGGTATTAAGATGGTGGGAGGACTCGGAGCTCGCCTGCTGTATGGTGCTGCTGGAATAACACCATGTTGGAGGAAACCCCTTATATCTACTGTACCCATTGTCGAATCGTCGGCCATTGAGGGACTCGAGTTCGGTACAATTGATTGGGAGGGTATCGAGAGATATCGAGACAGACGACAATAGATTTACTGACTGGTATCTTTCCGTAAGTATTGGATAGTACAAATTGTAAGACAATCGAAATAGTCTCTAGTCTAATGCCGAATGAAAAGGGATAGATGAGTAGTATACTTGATGGAGAAAAAAAAAGGTAGAAAGGAAAATTACCTTTGGTACGATTAAGTAGTAAACTGTTAGGAAGAAGTGGGATGTGGCTTTCCTCGTATTAAGGTTTAATGGTGGAGGAGGAGGGAGCATCCGCGCGGGTGGACGCGGCTGCTGAGGTAATGTGGGTTGCAGCGAATATTTTTGAATGAAAATGAAGGGTTTCTATTCGTACTAGTGTTTCATGGCCGATAACCCCGAGCTTCTGCTCTTAAGGTACTAAGGTAGGTACTCGGGTCGTATGTAACTCGAACGATAGGTGGGAGTATGTACAAGGGTAAGATCCACTCACCATAACAGTGGATAGGTACTTCAGATCTTTGTTACATGTAAGGTACAAAGGTTGGTCGCAAAAGTTTCTGGCATCCATACAGTTTGCAATGAGGTTTATGGCACCTTTCAACACTGTATTTTCGTCTGCTAAAGCTTGATCTTCCAGTGGATAGCCGCTGTAATATATTGGCGTCGTACTGAAAACGATAGCGCTAATCCACTAACGACTTAACACTATGATGTAGTTAACCCTAACCCTGATACTGTGCGGAGACTAGAAGGATGCCAGAAACTTTTGCGACCGACCTTTGTACATGTAGGTATGAATAAGATCAGTTAGATATTAAATTATCGAATCTCGACCATAAATGTGTAAAAGGTGATACCTACTTCTGCTTGCGCATATATCGAAAGTACCAAATCTGCCTGCCCGTAGCATAGGTAGGACGCTCTGGGTTTCACCAAATCCAACTTTGTTGTTGTCTCAAGGAACACAGATATATGAGGGAAGCCGTGCCATAGTAAGCACTAAGTCGATATAAACTAACATAGGATAAACTAAGCTTCTCAGGAATATCATACTATCACTAACCTTCTAATACCCGTCATGTAGCCTCACTACTCCCAACGCTGCTCTCTCTGGCAAGTGGCGATGTGAATTCCGGTGTGACAGATCGTGATTCACCCCCTGGCCTCTTTGATCTTGAGCTCGTAGAGAGGTGCTTCTTGCGTCTCTTCTCTGATGTGATGGAGGTTACGCTACCTCGTCTGCTACGGCTGCCTTCTTCTGAGTCAACCGGAGGTGTTGGGCTTCGCGATGATCCGGCCGAGTTACTAGCTCGGCGAACACTGCCACTCCTTGTACGCTTGCCTTCTTTCGCAACGACCGAAGGCCGGTGGTGAATAACCTTCTCTGCGTCCCCCGTGCCAAGAGTATGCGAGTGTGGATGTACATGAGCATGTGTATGGGTATGAGTATGAGCTTGAACCTTTTCTTCAACTCTCGACCACCCTGGTAGCCACCATAACCAGCCACTTTGCTGCCTCGCCATTATCTTATCGCGTGCTTTTAATTTCGCTCTTAGCAGGGCCCGGCGCTCGTTCTCTCGTTCCCAGTACTCGCTTCTGTAAATCTCCCAATTTTCTCGAAAATTAGGCGAGAAAGGTTTAGGCCATAACAAAAGTTTGACGTAGTCCCCGCCAGGTGATAGATCTTCCTCGTGTCCTCCTTTCTCCTCGTCGGTGCTCACGAATGGGAGTTGCGGGTGTTCATTGCGATTAAGATTCAACTCTCTGTCGACTTCACGTAGAATCGAAGGCTCTACAAACCGATACTGGCCGGCTCTGCTAGAGAAAGCGCCGTACGTGAAAAAGAAGCCGATAAGCGAAACGAGTTCAACCCACCAGGACCTTTTAATGACAACCAGTTTGCAGTTGAAGCCTCGTAAGCCCCTATTGCATATGCCAAACCAACGCCGCGGCCATCGGATGCCCCGTTCCCATATTCCCGTCGCCCAAACCAATATGACCGTGACGACACCGCTTATGAAGCACACCTTCTCCGTCATGTCGACCACCCAGTATACCGAACCTCCAACACCGCTGCCATCTTCCCGAGGGGCAAAGAACAGCGCATACCCGAAACCCGAAAGCCAGAGGCATAACAGGCTAAGGAAGAAGGTATGTTTACGCCGTCGAGCTCGGAGTTCGAGGTACTGGGAACGTAATGAGGCTTCGAGAATCAACATGTTGAGGTATATCATGGACGGCGCGCTCGGTGTGTGCTTCAGGGGGTCGCCTGGTTTGACTGATTCGATCGGACTCGTGCCCATGGGCGGGGATTTCATCTCCTGGCCAGGCTGGGGAGCCCCTTTGACGATGGAATCAATATTGTCGGCCATGGTTCTCGCGTTTGCCTTGGACCACCGGCAGTGACGTGATAAGTAAGGCGGTTTGGGACGTAAGCCCTCGTTGGTATGACTCGGATTATCGTCGCATTTAATCGTATTTCCGAGTGAACAGTATTGTTGTCGCGTATGTTGTAATAAAAGAAGTTAAATTCGTTGAGTCGTCGTAATTCGAGGTGTGATTGCAAGCTACGATCTTCCGTCATCCGTTTTTTTATTGGAATTGAAGCAGGTAACGCTAAGGAAGGTCTCCACAGCGGGACGGAATTTGAGTTGGGGTTGGTCATAGCGTTACCTTGACTTGCCCTTGCCTGCTTGCTTGACCCGAAAAACCCCAACCCTGACTTCTTCACTCCCACTTTCACTTTTTATGCTGTGCTACCACATTTCTTACCACATTTCTTACCACTTTGCATATTTCGATTAGCATCCCACGCACTACAAGCGCCAAGGGATAACTAAATATCACCTATCTTGCAAAGAGAGATATTTCACTCATATATTTCTACAAATTGGACCCATCATGGCGTGGGCTCCGGGTGTTAGCTCCGCAGCTGTACACCACATGATTCTGGTAGCTTGAGACTTGACGCAATACCTGCAGGACTCTCCGAGCCCTATATCCAAACGTCTCCCCTCTCGCAGCAATGGATGCATATATGCTGACGTACCGTCGTGACGATCCCTGATGAAAATCTCTCTGGTTTGTATGACCAACGTACCAATCTATACTGCATTGAGTACCGGTCGATTATTGTTCGGGTATCTTACGATCTGATATTGATTTACCTCAGTCTAGTTCAATGGAGACTCCCCCCCCTCTTCTAACACCCCACAGGAAACAGCCCGGTAGGGACATACACGAATACTTAAACTCAGACTGTTCCTGTTTTCTTCCATTCACTTTCTTGAGGCAGTAGAGTTGTATATCTTAGCGATCTTTGAATCTAAAATTATCATTAAATCCCCTTGTTCATAATCATGGATCCAGCCAAATCACCCGCAGGTTTTGGTGTTTCAGGCCGTCGTGGCTCTGAGGCCCCTAAGGCTATAATCTCTACGCCGACCAACAAGACGGCTTACACCAAATCTACCATGAACACAAGCAATCGCGAAATCACCTATCCAGATATGCTTCCAGGCGGATTCCAACCGGGCAAGAAATCTATGCTCTTTTAATGAGGGGTTACGATGAATGAAACGGCCGTGTTTAGTAGCAGATCCAACAGATCGGTTACCTTCGCGGCACTTTCGGCATAGAAGTATGGATCTCCTTGCATCGCTTTTGGAATTTTTACCTATACATTTCGTTAATCGACCAAGAACGAAAACTCGCAGCGCAAAACACGATGTTGTACTGAGCGGATTTATCCCATCTATCTCTGAAATACCTGAGCACTTGGAGGATGTCATTCGCTAGAGTTGCTCTAATGAATTGCAACCCGCAAGACTCAGAGCAGCAGCCCCTTTAGGGGTTATTATACAGCAATGTCCTGACGACGTTGACCTCACTCACAGCGAACTTCCGCAAACCGCTCAGTTTACAGCTAGTCTGCTAAAACAACTGAGGTTTTGGCACTGCTGTATTGGAGTGCATTGCTTTCCGCGTGCGCCGGCCCCACAAGTTCGGGGTTTTCTCGCCTTACGGAGAGTGGAACATACTACCAGCACCATCCAGTTATTGTTTTGGAAACCCGACAATTCCTCGCTCATATCTGCAAGCAAATAATTAGCAAGTCACCTACGAGACGTGAGCTAAGGCTTCTCAGAATCATGAAAGCTGGCTTAAGGGTGCCTTCGCATACCTTACATCATACTATAGCCCTCGCTAAGAAACAAGATACCTAAGAGAGCTCTGGCGGCTTACTAGACCTCGGCAAAACCAAAAAACCGAAGAGGAAGCGTTGATACGTACGGATTTAGATATGCGGTCGAGTGTTCAGATAGAAGACCATTTTATCACTCTTAACAGTATCCTTTGTTGACAGAGCATCAAACTGGACAGATATCAACTCTTCCCACATGCAAGCATTTTCACCATGTGATATCGTACTTCTTGCTTGCTTCTCGAAAAGGGTTATATTCCTCAGGAAGGACTAGGTACCAAGGAAACGACATATCGCACACCGCCGTGGGAATATAAACTATTAACAACACCCATTGGCATTTTCAGAACGCATCAGAACGATAATCTAGCCCGAACTCTTATCTTTTTGATCTACTCGTTTAGGTAGAGCTCCGGCGGAGTTAAGCAATGTGGTAATTCATAAAGCCGCACTTGTAGACCCGCACAATTTCGCTACGTGAAGACAGGGGTACTGGTATCTTGCTACTCCTTACGAAGATTTGAGCCCTATGCAACTGAGGTATAAACGAGTTAGAATTTCTGTCGAAATTCTGAAATATTATCTCAAACCACAATTTACTAACCTGCTGTATACGCCATATAATGATACAAACTTGTAAATATTTGAACATCTTCCAATGTTGGCAAGGTACTGTGGCTGAGTGGGCCGGAGCGGGAGGACATAAAAGCCGATTAGAAGCTGTTAAACTGGCCGGTCCAATCTTTCGGGACCCGTAAGTGCCCGCGGGTTCATCTAGCTTCTATTCCTATTCCTCATCCCCTGACCATGTCTATCGACTTGATGAATGAACAACCAATCCGAACGAAGGAACACTAGATCTCTGCGTATGCTGGTATCCGGCTTACGATACCAACCCAGGGACTAAGCCACGACTCGTTACGGGAATTCCGCATGCAATTTTGCGGCTTTCAGCTCGGATAGTCGGACTTTGCGCATTAATCCCCCATTTGGCATTGTGTCATCACTTTCTTCCCCTAGGTAGTCACGCATACGTGGTACGGTGCAGTAGATGTACTGGCTGTAGTCTAGGCAGCTAAGTCGTTATCGCAATCTTTCCCATGTCTCGGACTTTGCCCCCGTAATCCTAAGGTATATATATACAAATCAAAGGCGTGGCCGGCTTTTTGCCATCCCTCCGGTATGCTCAAAAGTCCAACTTCAGTCGTTGTGCAGTCGAGGAAACTCGTCACCACAGTTGCGCGAATCCAGCACGCGGATAATTCCACCTCTTCATTCAAGACTAACATGTCTACTGAGGAGCCTGTTCCTGTACCTTCTAGTATTCCTGTCGGAAGGCCGCCACGCCCGTCTCGAAGATCCAGACAACGAACACCAGAAGGAAAATCAGTTAAACCACCCAACATGGGGATGTTTCCGTTAGGTTATAAGGACGCTGTATACCAGTGGGTATGTTGATGTTTTATTCCACGTGTCGCATCTATTGTCAATGCAATGCTAAATAATTCGTAGTGGAACAGTGTCACGCCTCCCGTAGCCGAGCGCAACGTAATACAATGTATTCCATATCTCCGAGAAGCGATCGCATCGTCGACGAACCCATCAGCAGAAGTACCATCAGCGGAGCATCCAGGTCAGACCGAAACATCAATTAAGGTCGATCCCTACGGACCGAGGGTATGGAAGTCAACGATGGTCGCACTATCGGGCAAGAACAGAGAATTGAACGAATTCTCAGTGGAGCGAGTCGGAGAACCAGTGGACGACACAATTGTAATGCTCCATGGATACGGAGCTGGTCTAGGATTCTACTACAAGAACTTTGAGAATCTTAGTCGCTCAAAGGGCTGGAAGTTATATGCGCTAGATTGGCTAGGGATGGGCAACTCAACAAGACCCCCGTTCAAAGTTTGCGCGAAAGATCCAGCGGCGAAGATCACCGAGGCGGAGAACTGGTTTATCGACGCGCTTGAAGAATGGCGGAAGATCCGAAAGATTGAGAAATTTACGCTTATGGGTCATTCCCTGGGTGGTTACTTGGGTGTCTCCTACGCGCTCAAGTATCCAGGCCATATAAACAAACTGATTCTTGCCTCTCCGGTGGGAATACCCGAAGATCCCTACGCCGTCAGCGCCGAGATGCCAGAACCGACAGAGTCAACTTTCCAAGATGAGTTCACGGTGGACCAAAACTCCACGACTGAAAATCATGGAAACATAAGGGCGCAGCAGCCCGATGCCAACGCGCCGAAAAAGCGTCCATATCCATCATGGTTGGTCTGGTTGTGGGATGCGAATGTGTCGCCATTTAGTATCATACGTTTAGCCGGACCATTGGGTCCACGAGTGGCGTCGGGTTGGACCTCTCGTCGGTTTAATCATCTCACCCCAGAAGAGAAGCAGACGCTTCACGACTATGCGTACTCCATCTTTAAGCAGAGAGGAAGCGGTGAATACGCGCTGCCGTACCTGCTTGCTCCCGGAGCGCACGCCCGACGGCCTGTCATCAACCGAATCCAACGTGTAGGCAGATCGGTCATCACCCCCGCCACCGAGACAACACCAGCCGTGAAAGAGACGGGATACCCCATCATCTTCATGTACGGCGAGAACGACTGGATGGATGTTGCAGGCGGTCTGGCAGCCGAAGAGAAGCTGAAGGAAACCAAAGTCCAGGCGCTCCTGCACGGCACCGAAGAAGAGAAGCGAAAGGAGAACGGAGACGTCAAGGTTCTCGTCGTTCGCAAGGCCGGGCATCATCTATACCTCGACAATCCGGATGAATTCAACAAGTACATCACCGAGGAACTTGAGGATACTCGACGACGTACGTTGCGCGAAAGAGAAACATCTTAAGTCCGGCAACTAAAAAAGGGGAAGGCTGTAGATGAGTGGTGTTTTAATTGCATGGCGTGGCGTTTCGTCTGGATTAGAGGTCTTCAGTTGATGACAGCATGATGTCGAATGGTTAGAGGCATGCTAGCCTTCTTTTCCTTGATGCTTAGAGCATGCAGGCCATATATATTATTAATACATTTACTAGATTTATAGCTGCCATTTTTTCGACATCCGTGACATTCTAATGTAGGAGTAGGTGTATCTGTACCTCGCAATCCCTCTTAGGTTGTGCCTTCCTCCTTGTATGACCGTACAAACATCTGGCGTATAGAACGTTCAATCGTCCATTTCCATATGCAAATTGTTATCCGAATTATGCAACTTAACAGCTGGTAGCCATCTGCATAAAATTTTATATGCCAATGCGGTTGGCATAATTATCCCTTCCATCCCACCTTGCATGTCCCGCATCCGCAACTGGCGAATCTCAACATCTCCTAGGCAATCTTCATTTTAGCAACTCCCGACAAACAGAGAGACCGACATATACGCAACCCAAGAATCTAAACCATATTTACGCATCATGATGGAAGATTTAAACCAATCGATGTTCACTTGTTTCAGTGAGCTACCCACCGAGCTACGCCTCCAGATATGGGGGCACGCGCTCCCGGAAGATATGCTAGAAGTATGCGTTTGCTGGCCGCTAGAAGAAAACGAGCCCACCAAGCCTCTCAACCCATTTCTCGTAGACACGTGTTTCTCAGTCCTCATGCACGTATGCCGCGAGTCACGAGAGTTAGCCATCTCTAAGACGCAATTTCGGTACTCGTTACTTGCTGGGTGTTTGGTGCCGTTCCGCCCGTTCCGCCCGGACCTCGACGTCTTCTACATCACGCTCACTAGACATGCCGCGGACTTTGATAAGTACCCCCGAGGTATGAGCCATCTCGCACTTGACATGCACACGCTGCACGAGGGCGAAAGCTTATGGGAGCTGCTGGGCGCTACAGCGCTTAATGTGCGCACGCTGCGGTGCGTGCCGCCCGCGCCGAAGGCCATCGTGGATACCCAAGTGCGCTTCCGGCCGCCGGTGCGTCGATGCCGGCTCCGCGACGTGGTGCAGCCGGTCGATGGCTCGCAGAGCCACATCGTCTATACGAACCGCGACTACGGGAGACGCATGACGGGGATGGATCGGTATCTGCAGGATATGAAAACGCGCGTGCTCCACGACCTTGAGGACCACGGGGTGTTTTCCCCAACGAGCGACGTCTCTCGAGAACCTCTGCAGAGATGGTTCGGAGAGGGGGAACGTCTGCCTATCGAGTTCATGGTGCAGACGTTCGAGGAGTATAGGGGTGGGCGCTGGGTGTCCAGCTCGGACCACCCTGTGACGTTTGAGTACCAACGTATTGATTCGCAGGATACCCGTAAAGCGATAAGTAAAGTGAAAGCTTATCGGGTGAGCGAGGAGGAGAGATGGACGCCTCTGAGAAATCCGGAGACGTTTCGCGTCAACGATATTCAGCAGGATGAGGTGCAGTTCGATTGATAAGAGGACCGGGAGGTGGATTGGAACTACCGCATTACTTCCACGTTCATTTGTACAAATCGTCTATTCACATCCACCGGCATCGTCGCTCGCCGAAATGCAGTGTACGCGTTTCAGGGGCATGGTCTCTTATAGCGGTGCCGCCAAGTCCTCCAGGCCTTTCAGCTGAGACGGCGTCACTAAAATCATAGGGGCAACCACTCGCTAATCTTGCACAAATTAGTAGTCTCCATTCTCTGCCGTGGCCTAGACTGACCGAGTCAGCCAGCCAGCCTTACTGCACGAATTACAAGCCTATTATCGACCATGTATGTAGTCTCGATTCATACTGGCGCGATTGATATTTCGCTTGTACTCGCTTCATCTCCGATGTCTACAATGCTTCAAGGGACGATGAGTTCTATCTAACATTCCTCTGTCAACCAGATGGGAGAAGGGAATAGCTGATTTTATGACTCACTAATATTATACCATCAATACTACATGGCATTACGCATCAACAATTGCTCCTGATCTATTCAAGTGGATGCCTAGATACGTAAGCCTGACACCAACAAACGGCTGAAAGATGCGAGGTTAGAAGCATCGTGTTCCAAGTTTACCATGGCCGTTTCCCAAAAGGGGCAACTTCCGGACTTAGGAGGGTGAACCATATCACATTTATGCAACCCTTCGGACGAACGAACATACGAAATGTTGGCCCACTGCCATTCGCCTCCACTAAGATGTGCAGCTGTGCCGCTAAGCACGATTAATTCGGCGAGTAAAGAATAGCGCTGAGGCCTAGGACCTCAGCAAGCTTCGCCCTAAAGCTCGAGATTCGGCCCATTGCGGGGGTTCTTGCACAATTTTATGCACACGGGTTCGGGACGACGCCGTGCTCAGCTCCGATTTATGTTCGGAGCACTCATTTCAGCCGACTATGGGTGTTAGTTAGGTATATATTAAATCTGCAGGTTTCCCAGAATCATGTCAGCAGATGCACGTTGTCGTCGTTCCTTGTGGCTGCCAAGCTTTTGTGATTCTTATAGGAACAAAACAGATCGTCCAATCGTCCCTTCAATATCGCAAGCCAAGATGGATGTCGAGAAGATGGAGAGGGCATCTAACGCCAAGAGTCACGATGCAGATTCCTCGACTATCGAACCGGGGTCAGATCGAGACGTGGAAGCTGGTGTCGAAGATGTCAGAACCACTTCTGAAGAAAAGGATCCGAATGTTGTGGATTGGGACGGACCAGACGATATGGGAAATCCGATGAACTGGACCGATAAGGAGAAATGGCTGAACATCTCCATCTTGTCAATAATGACCATTGTAACGTGAGTATTGCACTGCAGAGCACCGCTGCATAATTGTATACTAACCTGCTATAGACCACTCGGATCTTCGATGTTTGCCCCTGGCGTCGCCGGCATCATGCTACAATTCCACGAGACGTCATCCACAGTCGCTACGTTTCTCGTCTCAGTCTATATCCTAGGATTCGCATTCGGACCGCTCTTCGTCGCGCCCTTGAGTGAGATTTTCGGTCGTAGACCTCTATACATTTACGGCAACATACTCTTCGTCATATTCTCCGTCTGCGCCGCTCTTTCGAATGGTATCGGCATGTTGATGGCCTTCCGACTCCTCATGGGTCTGGCTGGATCCGTCCCGATCACTATTGGAAGTGGCAGCATTGCGGATGTGATGCCCGTCGAAAAGCGTGGTAGCGCTATGGCGGCATGGGCCTTGGGTCCGCTCCTCGGACCTTGTGTTGGTCCTATTGCAGGTGGTTACTTGGTCGAGGGTGCTGGATGGAGATGGGTATACTGGCTACTAGCGATTCTGGTAATTAATATTGTCTCCAACATGTCGCATGCATGCGAGCTAACACGGTTCTAGGCCGGAGTTCTTATCCCCCTTTCCGTCTTTTTCCTACGGGAGACCTTCGCGCCCGTCCTTCTCGAGAACAGGACAAAGAAACTCATCAAGGAAACCGGCAACGTAAACCTCCAGAGCAAGCTTTCGGGACGGCTGAGCCCCAAGGATCAGTTCAAGCTGGCTATTATCCGGCCCGTGAAGCTCCTAGTAGTCACGCCGATCGTGACCCTCTTGGCCCTCTACGTCGCGATTGCTTATGGTATTTTGTACCTCCTCATTACGACGTTCTCTTTCGTGTATACGGAGCAATACGGCTTCAGCGAGGGTAATAGTGGCTTGACGTACCTTCCCGCCGGAATAGGCATGTTCATCGGTATTGCTGTCTTTGGGCAGCTCACGGATAGAATGGTTAAGGGGAACCAAGCAAAGGGAATCACCCACAAACCCGAAGTCCGCATCGACCCCAGACTCACGATACCATGCGGCATTGCGCTCCCCATTGGTCTGTTTATATACGGATGGACAGCAAACTTCGGCGTGCATTGGATCGTGCCCATGATCGGTGTTGTTATCTTCAGCGCCGGACTCATGGGAGTTATGGTGAGTTTGCTTCGAATCGTCTCTGTTCCTTGATACAGCTAACATATCAAATAGTTCTGCATCCAAAACTATCTCCTCGATACCTATCCCCGCTACGCCGCATCGGCTACAGCCGCCATGACGGTCCTCCGATCGCTCCTCGGCGCACTTCTACCCCTCGGCGGTCTCGAGATGTACGACGCCCTCGGCCTAGGCTGGGGCAACAGTCTTCTCGGGTTCATCTCGCTCGCGCTTATTCCGTTGCCGCTCATCTTTTATAAATTCGGCGAGCGCATACGCGGCAGGTTCAATCCCAAGTTATGATGGTACTCAGCATAAGCGGTTTCAGTTGTATAGCATTTTATCAGGATTTTCGGTGCATATAGAGGCAACAGGTTCAGATACCCAATAATATTTTTTTGTATTTATTTAAGCATTATTCTCAGCACTGGTTCATATATGTATAACATCTTCGGAGCCGACAAGGCTATTGTTCTATTGTTCTCCTTCTAGTCCAGAACTGACTCGACGAGTAGTGGGTCTGTCATCGTTTTTGCCCGGGGACTATACATGAGATTGGTTAGTCTCGCGCTTCGGCTCGGTGGTAGCTTGAAGCTCCTATTAGGATGACGCGTTTCATTGGACAACGGTTAATCGGCAGAGATGAGTATGGGTTTGTAATTCGTGAGAGCATCCAACTCTTCGAATTTACAGCTTGTTGGCCACACGGCTATTGGAGGATTTTGAACGTATTTTTGGAAGTTAACCACGGATATGTGAGCCTCTACCCATGGCTGTGGGGGATTTTTATTCCGTGATCTTTGCCATAACAGTTCGCATCTCACACCGCCTTCGTAGGCGCAAAGTCGTATTCGGGGACTCTCGGGGTCTCGCAGCGATCTTCAGACGGACTTGGCCGGAGCCGCGCTCGGAGAACCAAGAATCATCACGGAACTTCAGTGGTATATAATTACTCGGGTAGTGCCATGCCAAGATCCAGCGAGATCCAGTATAGAAGCAATTCCATGTCACATATTTTTTACTACCCCAGAATCCTCCATTTGAGCAAAACAAGCTAAGCCCATCCCGAATCCTTGAACACATCTGGAGAATTCCTACGTCATTGATATTTGGGGGCAATTGGGAACTGTCGAATACCTCGGCCCCGGTCCATTGAGCCGACTAATGATGTAAAATATAGGTATCGACCTATACCTAATACATATAATCTTTAAATTTTTTTTTTGGCAATTTGTTTCGGGAATGACGACAACCGGTATACAGCATAACAAACTAGAAAACGCCATTTTCATCTAACGACTTACCTAACCAGTCTTGGAAATCTAATGTATATACGATCATTGTTCTTGGAATAATCTAGCGGGTCAAGATGTCGATAAGTGAGAAGGACGAAGATTCCGAACTCTCGGGGAGAGGATCTACGACGAGGGAACCGGCGCCAGATCCGGAGGCCAACCAAACCCGGGACCGGGAGCCCGACAGTCGGGCTCTTGGCAGACGAACAACGCAGACCCTAGCCACGGGCCGAGAAGGAGGAGGAGGAGGAGGAGCCGCGGCATCGCTCTCGCGAACGCTGTCGCGACGAGACACGGTGCTGTCGCGGGTGCGCTCGCGCCCAACAGTGCCGCCGTTCTCGCACCCGCTCGCGCGGCAGAAGACCGGTCCGGACGTGCTCGTGGACTTCGACGGGCCCGACGACCCGTACCGGCCGGTCAACTGGCCGACGAACAAGAAGGTCGCCACGACGCTGCTGTACGGGCTCGTGACCATGACGGCGACGTGGGCCTCGTCGTCGTACTCGGCGGGCACGCGCCAGGTGGCCGCCGAGTTCGGCGTCGGGACGCAGGTGGCGACGCTCGGGACGACGCTGTTCCTCCTGGGTTTCGGGCTCGGCCCGCTGCTGTGGGCGCCGCTGTCCGAGGTGTACGGGCGTCGGGTCGCGGTGCTGACGCCGATGTTCGTCGCGATCTGCTTCTCGTTCGGGTCTGCGGTCGCGAAAGACTTGCAGACGTTGATGCTGACGCGGTTTTTCGGCGCTTTTTTCGCCTCTGCGCCCGTGACGAATACCGGTGGTGTGCTTGGGGACCTGTACACGCCGGCGTATCGCGGCATCGCGATGGCCGGGTACGCTATGGCGGTGGTGGGGGGTCCGACGGTCGGTCCGATTGTCTCGGCTGCTGTGGTGCAGAAGCAGAGTCTTGGGTGGCGGTGGACCGAGTATACCACTGGGATGCTGCAATCGGTCGTGTTGCTTTTCGCCATCATCTTCATCGACGAATCGTATCCGCCTCGACTCCTGGTCGCGAAAGCGCGGCGACTGCGATTCGAGACTGGCAACTGGGCTCTGCACACGAAATTTGAAGAATGGGACGTGAGCGTCATGGAGCTCGCGAGAAAATTTCTCGTGCGTCCCATACAGCTCCTGACCACGCCCATATGCTTCTTCGTCGCGCTCTACGCCAGTTTCTGCTACGGAATCTTGTACATGCAGCTCGGTGCGGTCCCCATCATCTTCGGCGAGATCAGGGGGTGGACGACGCTGCGGAGCGAGCTTCCCTTCATCGCTCTCATGCTCGGCGCGTTTACCGGCGCTGCTATCAATATGAGCAACCAGCTCTACTATAATAAGTCATATCACGCTGTTGGTGATCGCGCTATACCAGAGAAAAGATTGCCTCCGATGATGTTTGGAAGTGTCCTATTTACGGGAGGGTTGTTTATCACAGCCTGGACGGCGGACCCGGACCAAGCACCTTGGATTGCACCGGTCATCGGGTTGTATCTTGCCGGCTGCGGTTTCAACACCATCTTCCAAGCAGCACTGAATTATCTAGTTGATACATTTCAGATGTATGCCGCCTCTGCCGTGGCAGCTAATACCTTTCTGCGAAGCTGTTTCGCTGCTGCTTTTCCGTTGGTTGTCTCGCCTCTGTACCACAACATCGGAGTTGGGCCAGGTACGAGTATCTTCGCAGGGTTTTCTGCTCTGCTGATCCCCGTGCCGTATGTGTTGTATTTCTTTGGGAAGAGGATCAGAGCTGCTAATAAATGGAGCAAAAATAGCGTTTTTTGAATTGTCTTTGGAGCATGGTTTTGGCTCTCATCGAGTGGTTAGCGAGGCATATCAAGCATTTTGTATAAAAATTAGCGTACTGGACATATCTTTTCTGGTACACCCAAGTCAATATTTGTCACTGAAAAGGGATTATTTTGATATGGCTCAGGGGCTATTCATAGTCACAATTGTACAAGCGCTAGAGTCTTCTACTGATGAGAAATAACGAGACCGGTCAGGCTTATACATAGAAGGGCCGACAGCGCCTCGCCTTGTGCAGCAATGGGCTGAAATCGCTCCGAGACTGCCGATATCTACTGATTATCCAAAAGCATCGCAAAATTCTCGCAACCAGCAACACCCCACCAGTATAGGACTCGGCAACATCAACAAAACATAAAGCGATAAAAATTACAAAAAAGAAAGGAGTTGTTCGAATCTCAGTTAACTGAGAAGCATCAGGAATTGAGCCCGATGCGGGGGTCGAACCCGCAACCTTGAGATTAAGAGTCTCACGCCTGTTGAATTGGTTAGTGATGGAATCGTTTTATAGATATATGCAAGTGAGAACTTACTCTACCGATTGAGCTAACCGGGCTGTGATGACTCGATCAGAATGTGCATTTTATATAGGAAACGCGCAAGTGGCCGGAGTTGTGCCGGACTTTCTGCCCTAAAGACAGTGCCTAGACCAATCACGCCGTGCTCATTGTCACCTAAGATTTATTTATGATGGTAAGGGGGGTTAGTGAGTAACATATTTGCATAGTAGATACTATGGATGGAAATATCAATATGATATGGCATTATTATTATGTTGCCAACTGATCGGGAATGCTGAGTGCAATTTTAGGTCTGGGAATATGACTTGAGCATTTTCAACGTGAGACCTTCAGTGCTCTATCCAATCTGCTGTGTGACAATGTCTCGAGTGTGGCCCTTCCACTACTGGGATGAACCACGAGCGAAGCACTAGAATTAGAAGCATGCCGGAATTCCCTTACCCATCTCAGAATAGAATGAACAAATTGATTAATAGTTCTCGTATAAAGAAAAAGGGTCTTCTTTGATCGGTGCACATGCCGCTAGTGCATCAACAATTGTAAGGATGCTCCTTGCAGTGTTTTTGCGCCATCTTACAGTACTCAAGCGACCAAGGAGCCAAATAAAGCATCATCACTGATTCTTCTTGGGGGACTGACTTTAAGCATCAGGGCTATTTTCAAAATATGTTCACCTTTTATTGTACATTCTATAATGGGACCCGACCAACTTCAAAGGCTTCTTAATTATGCGCCTATCAAATGTCTCAATTATGCGTGAAACAAAACATTTCACACGTGCTGTATTGTGTGGACCCTGATGTTGAACTGCTTCTATCCAATCAAGCCAATCAAAGTTTAAGCTGCTAAATAATAGTCGCGCGACACATTGCCATTAGTCCAATCATTCCATTCGTCATCCCTTCTACATACGCCATAGGAATTCTTCATTCGTCATAATTATCCCTCGCATTTCTCTTTCGCACCAACACGTTTATTACCGATTATGATTTCCTACGAGTGAGAATGAAGATGAATTACTGCGAATCTAGCCTCGCAGGCCTCGGCCGCTCTTCTCTAACCCCCTACCTCAGATGATTGTTCCACCGATGCGCGCAAGGATTGCGAAAGTGCTGACTATCAATCGTTTATGGGGGAGTAAGACCCCTGATCTACCGCACGACTTTGCTGACAACCCTGACGATATTACAGCGCAACAGCACGATTTACATGGCTGCCATACTCTAGGTAGCGGGTGCTTCTTATCCGTGGAAAGACTGCAATCATCATTATGCACTTAAGATGTGGCATGAATGCTCGGGATTTTGAAGCACGACATCATACTCCCCGGATCTCTAACCAGCAAAGAGCAATGGGCAAAACCTGCCAACATGCTGAAGTTCTCGTAACGTCGTACGTATGTTAATACTTATTACATACTAACCGCTTGCACAGCCAAATACTGCGGGTCATTAATATTTGAGGCTCAACTTAATAAAAGCAATTCAAGCATCCATCAACCTTCTAGCCTCTAATCAAGGTCAAAGCTTTTGAGGGACCTTGTCAGGACGATGCTTATTTGCACCGTATGCAGAGTAGAGTAATGTTCATGTCAGCTTCACTTTTTTCTGCTGGGGCAATCAGAGGGTATGCATCTCAGTCTATTGCAGCCACTGACGTGATTAGTATAACGCCACATACTTACCGCGCGCTCTATCTATTATCAGCTCATAGCAATTTGCCACGAGATATGTAAAAGCAAAATATTAACAATGATAGGCGGCGATTGACCTTGGAATTTCCCGTTAGCCGCCTAGGCCGCCACGAATCAGACAATCAAAATATTAAGATCGATCTTTCTATATTTGAATGTCTGAAAAGGGGAAAGTCGATATCGCGGAGGTGAGATTGCTTACAGCACACGCGCCTGTAAGCGAACCACACACCCCACGAAGGTGGTGCTGATCATTTACCGAAATGCCGTTGCTTTGCAGATTGGTACCTGCAGTATGCAGGAGAACGCGCAGTAGGATCGAGGTCCTTAGCGGGATACGCAATGCGATTAGCACAAAATGATTCGCTGTAACTTCTCCCTCCCAGCCAGATGTTCTCGCTCTCACCAGCAGTGTCTACATAGGTATGTAGCAGTGTAGATATTAGTACCAGACACCATGTCACCCCCAGACTAATCCTCTCTCCAACCTGTGCTCCGGGGATACCCTCGATTGCAGGGAAAGTAAAATTGCAGATGTACAAAAATGGACATCGACAAGGACTGCAGCGACGGGATGTTAATAAGTGGTTGACAGATTAGCAGGGATGCGAGATAGTGACCAACCAGTAAAATCGTCCCTCTTCAAGCCACTCGAACCAAAAGAGAACAGAGACAGGGGAACAACTGGGGATCGCAAGCGCTAGAGAAATGTCTGTCAACTTTCGAGCGTCTGCAGGACCAGCAGCAGGACCAGCAGGAGCCACTTAAGTCCCTATGCTCCTAACACCCTGGATCCTTTTCCATGGTCTAATAATGGGCAAAAGACCGACTGCGACGCTATTCGTTGGTAGCCCTGCCGCCTTGCCCCTTTCGACCATTCCACCCCCCAGTTTAGATTGATTCTTTCTCTGTTGCTTGCGCTCTCACTCTCACTTTTCCTGGTTGTCAACTATTCAAGTTGCCTTTCTCTATTGTCAGTGAAACATTACCATCTCGTCTGGGAGACCGAGTCAATAATCTCTCTTGGACCAGGTTGTTAACCAACTCCACACATTTCCGACTAGTCATGAGTGAGAGGACAAGGGAGTCGATCTACCACCATGTCTGTCCCTCAGTCTATGCCGAGCTTGCAAGACCATCCGCACCGGCCCTCCCTCACGGCCAACTCTGAGACTTCTCATGCCTCATCTGATCTGTTTTTCCCTCAGCACCCGTTTCCTGATTTTGCAGACCAATCGCCTTCTGAAGATCCAGTTTCTACCCAACGGGTTTCAAGAAACGCGAAGAATCTTATCATCGATAGCTCCGCATCGTTGCCGCAGGTTCGCTCTATTCGTCGCAAACCATTGTCCGCCACAGCGTCGCCAATCGCAACAAGATATTCCTCTGGAGAGTATTTGACAATTACGAAAGGTCTTCCCAAACCAGAAACACGATTTTCTCGGTCCTTCTCCTTGGACAGCCCTACCGTGTACGAATTTCCCCGTCCTCCGGCTGGTCCAGTGCTTTCGCCCTCATTGGAATCGCCCAACGACATCATATTGATTCAGGGAAACATAGAGTAAGTCAAGGTCTCATTAATCTACAATCCAACGCGGTACCACCGAAATTCGGGATTTCTAATATATTCTTCAATTTAACCAGGAGAATCCCCGCGTCTCGACATCCTCTGGCCATCCAGGAGACCAGTCCGGCTGTTGCAGCGGCTGAAGTCAAACGCCCAAGTTCTCGGGCTACTAACCCTGACGCACCTCAAACACACCACACCAGTGACCCGTCGGAACACGAACACACCACGTATGACGACCTTTTCAGTGACGAAGAGGAGGACCCGCTGAATGATAACATTTATGACGGATATAATTCAGAGTCGTCGGATAATAATAATTCTAATCGTTCAAGTACTATGTCGTTGCATGTCACCCGGAAGCAAACACCCCCACGTTTGAATCTCAAGCAAGACGATACGACCTTAACGCCAACGGCTGATAGCTACGAAGTAAAAACGCCTAATACCGATAAACCCCTTCCCAAGTCACCGGGCTCGTCAAAGCTAGGGACATTCTTTGGCTGGACTTCGCCCTCCTCCAACACCGAGGCATCAGACAAAGGCTATTCGCCTCTTCCATCGCCTTTCAACTTTTCAAAGGCCACCAGTGTTACCG
Source organism: Hypoxylon sp. CI-4A (assembly GCA_002120315.1). Lineage (NCBI taxonomy): Eukaryota > Fungi > Ascomycota > Sordariomycetes > Xylariales > Hypoxylaceae > Hypoxylon > Hypoxylon sp. CI-4A. Next base: position 21,070 of record KZ111562.1, read on the forward strand.
ATGCATCCCCAGTCACAACAATTGGACCACAATCACTACTTGATGCCCCCAGGCCACTATTTGGATCTCCAAATTCGAGAGACTACTGTGAATCCTACTTGGCCACACCACCGACCGCTACGATACCGCCGTCTCTTCAGATCGAAGAAATGGAAGATGAGCTAAAAGCCATCTCCGCCGAATTGGCTGCGTCCATTCGGCGCGAGATGGACTTGGAAGACTTAGTTGATAGATTGCAAGCAGAGAGGGACAATCCCACAACTACCGGAAACAAGAGGACCAGCGACTACTTTTCCGATTCGGGATACAGCTCCGCCAAGTTGAGCGAGTATGATCAATCAAGGGAAGAGATTGAAAAGATTCAGAGGAGATCGGAACAGGAGAAGGCCCAGGTCAGGCTCGAATTGACCAACAAACTCCAAGATGAAAGATCCAGGAGACAAGAGCTTGACGAACAGATCAAAGAACTCTCAGACAGAGCATCGCGAATTGATCTTGAGAGAGTTAATAGCGTTGACACTAGCGACCGTGTTAAGGAGTTGGAGAGCACTTGCGAGACATTAAGGCGCAAGCTTACTGAAGAGCGCCAGGCCAAAGACAACTTCGAGGACCTTTTTACTGCTCTCAAGGGTGAGCTCCAAAATGCCGCCAACGAACGCGACAACCTCCGGGACGAGATCGTACCTCAACTTCGGGCTCGCGTGGAAGGCCTCGAAGCGCAAGCAGCAGAGTTGGAGAAGATGACCTACGAATCAACCAAGATGCAACAGGAGCTGCAGACCCTGAAAGTTGAGAACACGTCGCTAAAGCAATTGCAGTCTAATGCGATGGATACCATCTCGGAGGAAGCAGGGCCTGTCTCATCTCGCTTGTCGCGCTCTAACTCTTTAACCGGCCCGCTATCTTCATTTAGACTTCAAAGACCCCCTTCCGGCTTAACGAGAGCTATATCAGTCAAGACCACTGAATCTCGCGATCAACTCTCCGAGCGTCTTAAGGATGTGGAGGAGCAGCGTGATGCTCTACACAGGGCCCTGAAGAACCTCTTGGACAGACAAGAACACCAGAACCGCGAAAATGAAAAGAAGATCCGAGCCCTCGAGATGGAGCGGGATCGCATAATGACGGAGTCGCCAAAGAAGGCTGGCTTCCAAAGGGAAATATCCAACCTTCGGGCCGAAATCAATGTCCTGCGTCGTCGTGCTGAAGAGGCACTTGACCAGAAGTGGCAAGTTGAGAAAGGACTTGGTGGGCTTAAGATGGACCTGGATCGAGCCGAACATGAGATTACGTCGCTCCGAAGCTTGCTTGACGAGAAGGATATCCTCATCCCGCCTTCTCTTGCACGTCTAAGCAATGGAAGCGACAAGATGGCAGCGCCCGTAACTTCAGAGTCTTTAGCGGCTGCTTACGAGGACCTCCAGAAGGCATATGCCGAGTCTCTCGGGCGCATCAAGAAACTAGAGGCCAGCAGTTCGCCAGATGAGCTGACGCAGAATGCGATCGAGAAGCTTGAACGGACGCTTTCCATGACAATATCGGAGCGCGACCTTCTCCGCCAAGAGGCCACGTCGTACAAGGAGCAGCTCGACGCTCTCAGAGCCGACGAGCGGGTTTACCTTGAATCCGAGAAGGTACTGGCTGATGAGCTTAGCGAATCGACCCGTCGTGTCGAAGAGCTGGCCGTCCAGGTCCGTCAGCAGCTCACTGTCAACCAGACATTGCGCCAACGAATCTCGGACACCGTCGCCCGCGGTGAAGCCGAGCAGAGGTCCAATAAGGATCGCATCACTACGATGCAAGCGCACCTGCGGATCCTCGAAGAGAAGCTAGAGGCGGCGCAAAACGCTTCAGAAGACCGAATTGCGCGCCACGAGGAAGAGGTATCGACCCTCAGAGCCAGCCACAATGAGCAATTGAAGCGGATGCGCGACGGCTTGCGCTCGCCTCGCACGTTCCCGCCGAAGTCACCCTTATCCCCGCTGTTCTCGGCTCCGGGCGGTCGTTCCCCTCGCCTTGACACCACTCGCCTGGGCCCGGCCATGAACGTGTCGGAGGAATCCCAGATCGATAACCTTCGCGCTCGCATCGCCGAGCTGGAGAACGCTCTAGCCGACGCTGACGTCGAGATGCAGCAAGTTGTCGGTCGCATGAACACGGCCCAGATCGAAGTCCTGCAGCTGCAGGAAGAGCGCGAGGCCGCCGTCAACCAGACCCGAAAGCTGGAGAAGGAGCTCCAATCCGAGAAGGTGAAGGCCTTCGAGGGACGATTCAAGAGCCTGCAGGCGTAAAAAAACGAACTGTGTTTTTCTTTCTAAACCAACACGCGACCTCCACATATCACGATTCTATGAAATCAGCATCATCGCATTCTATCCATCATATTTATCTACTTGTCTTTTTTTTCTCTCTTGTCCATCTCGCATTTACAGGATTCGGGTTCTCCGAAACACATATTTTTGGACTAGAAGAGCAGCGCGCTCTCTGGATTCGGTCGGCACAGGCGTTGGCATCAAAATTTTTATTATTGGCTACCTCCTACCTCTTTACCTTACTTTACCTATTGTATATTGCATGATCGAATACTATTCGACCGTCACTTTTTGTATAATGTTTGAACACTAAATACCTACCTACACCCTTGGATGGACTGGACTGGAGGAATTGTATATCTACCCAAACTACTTGTTGTTTCTACTACCCTTTCTACCTGTATTTATAGGCAGCTGCCTTTGGAGAGCTGGGTACAAAAAAGGCCTTTCTTCACCCCGTGATGGGTGCTGTGTATGTAGTTAGTATTATACCATCGAGGAATACCTCGTGTTTTGGTAATAAAAACTCTTGATTACCTACCCAACATGCCTTGTACACTAAGAAGCATGCCGTCAATGTTTCCCCCAAGTGATCATTCGTGCCTCTCGTCACTTGGGGTATGCGATATGTCATCGGCGATGTTTTTCAATGGGCTTCTATGCGTTGATGTCCAACGAGACCATAGGGTGTGATATTGTTCAGCTTGACGATTAGAGCAATCTAGGTATGTAGATTGCGGGAATCGAGGACACCCAGGTCAGGACACCTACATCAATGCCGATAGGTTCTCATGGTCCAATTAATTAATTACGCTTTAGGGTTGTAAGGGAAGAATAGAACGAAAAGCCATATTGAAGCTCTCTGGAGGAGCTGTGCTGTATGCATACCTGCTCTTCCAGAGCATTGACTCCCCTACCCTAGCTAATACTTAATACTCTCCTTGTCGTCTTTAGATTGCCATAAATTAGATCTCATTCCAGAATCTGGTTTCAACATTCTCTCGACTGCCTCGATCTACTTCAACCTATTCTTTACAGAGCAACGCGGATTTAATGCACGATGGGCGACCAGAGCAAAGACGTCACCTCTATCCCTGATAAATTCAAGCACACAGCCCTCTCCAATGACTGGAAAGATCCTCTCCGCGTTGCCACCCTGAGCAGGTCGAAAGATCGAGACGACATCATCAACTGCACTATACGGCACAAGAAGTTGGCAGAAGTGACCGGGTACCGAGCCATTTCGCATACGTGGAGCGGCGGCCCCCAGAATCTGTCGAAAAAGGAAATCCGCGTCGATAGGAAGCGATTCGAAGTAGATGACAGCGTATATCGTCTACTTCGGCGATTACGAGAAGCCGAGAACGACGTGGTGCTCTGGATTGATGTCCTCTGCGTCCGCCAGGATTCAGACGAGGAGACCGACGAAGGGAAAAGGGAAGCCAAGGATGAAAGGTCCCAGCAGGTTGGAATCATGGGAGAGATATACAGAAGGGCTGATAGGGGTATACTCTGGCTAGGGGGAGACACGGATGAGGAGGGACAGCCTAAGTCTGAGCAACTGGCTGTCAACCTGCTCAAAACGCTCGCGGGCAATAAGAAGCTGGGAGACCTGTTGCAACTTAATGAGGAGCGGACCGGGATAAAAGAAGAGCACGAGAAGGCGTTCAAAGCTTTCACGAAGCTGCTCAATCTTCGCTGATGAAAGCGAATCTAAGTGATACAGGAAATGGTTCTGCCACCCAAGATAGAGTTTCGCTACGGCTCTGCTTCCTTTGACGAGGAGACACTGAGAGGTGTTCGTGATGGTCTAGTCAACCAAGATGACTCAGACAAGGAGTACCGACACAAACTTACCGGAGAAGGGTTTGATCCGCTCATGACGTTTGAGTCTATCGTCGTACCAATGGTCTCGACCCGAGAAGAGTGGCACAAGGGCACCAGCCTGACGTTGCCTGGTCTTCGGCGGCGATTTCCTGCCTCCGAAGCATCTTGGAGACAGGACCTGTTCTATAGTCTTCTGGGTATGGTAAAGGATTGGGGGAGCCAAAAGCCGCTCAAACCAGACTACGCATTGCCATCAGCGCAGGCCATCCGAGAAGCAGTTTACCACTGTTTATTGGTCGAAGGAAACATCAATTTCCTCCACGGCCTAAGGGGGCGATCTCTTCTGGAGAACTATCCAACCTCTTGGCTGGCTGACTTCCACGTCCAACACTCTCCTACCGACATCGTATGGGGAGAGAAACGCCGGTTTGAAATCGACCACAGATTCTCCGTACCCCAGAACCGGGTTCTGAGAGAAGGCTCGATACAATTGCAACCACAGGGGGCACTTACCATCAAGGCAGTCAAGATTGACGAGATTGAAGAAATCGGGGACATTTGTAATCCACTCGAACATCTCGAGCAGGTTCCAGCCGTCGTCCAGAAGTGGACGAAAAAAGTCTTCGGCGACGAAAATGTCAAGTGGCCCGACGAGATGCCACAAGGTGATGCCCGCAAGGACGCTTTCTGGAGAACCACAATCAACAATTGCGTGCCCCAGACTACTACCGCTCCCTCTTCCCCTTCATCGCCACACTCTTACACGGCCCCAACAGATCAGGACTACAAACAACTCAAAGCCCTCCAGGGGTACCTTTCATTACTGAGCACCGCCGGCGGCAACAGCAATGGAAGCAACCCCACAGACCAGGTGCCAAAAACCCCAACATACAGAGTAATCAAGGATCTCGAAAGCCTTGTCTTCAAGGAAACCCCAGGCCTGGCGTACCATTTTCTCTTCTGTCCGTACAAGCGCAGAATGATCACCACGAAGCGTGGGCGGCTGATTGGTCTGGCGCCGCAGGCAGTCATGGCAGGCGATGAAGTATGGATTCCACACGGATCGCAAGTTCCGTACGTCTTTCGGCCGTGCGGTTCCGACATGGTACATCTCGTCTGCAATGCGTACGTGCTTGGCTTGATGGAGGGCAAGGAGGTCGAGGGAGAGACGGTGCAGGTTTCGATCGTCTGAGCTGTCTACGGACGACTGGTAAGAGGGGGAAAATGGGATGGATAGTACGACATAAGTCGAAATTAAGACCAATGTGCGTGCTCTGCCAGGAAGGTTATAAAACTTCAATCCTTGATCACGATCCTGTTTAATCCAAGAATTTCCTTGTCACTTGTTACTCTCTAGGCTCTAATATCACATCCCCGATACCGCTGGTGGCGGCCAGCATTAGTAATCGTAATCGTCTATTAGTTTTGCTTTTGATCATCCTTTCCTACTTCATTCATTCTCATTCTCATGAAGCCAACTGTCTAAATCTCAGGATAACATAAAGGAAATATGGCAGTCTCAATCCCAGCCCCAATCTCTATCCGAATCCTCGAATATGGGTATATATATATATATAGATAGATATATCAAGACCTGATTCCTAAAGCTCCCCAAGTTACCAACCACAATCATCATCTCAACCCATCCGAGACTTAACCTCCGCATCCGAGACAAAATGCAAGCCCCCCTCGCACCTATACCCGCCCGCGACCCGCGTCCAGGCGAACCCTTACACGCAGACGTTCATCTTCTCGATCGCCTCCTGGATCTTCTCCTCGTCCCTCCTGCGCTGCTCCGCGGCCCGGAGCCGGCTGCGGAGCGCGCTCGTGTTCGCGCCCGCGCCCGCGTCCCCGGAGAGCAGCTGGACCCTGAGCCGCGCGATCTCGGCGTCGCGGCGGGCGCCGGACGCGCGCTGTGCTTTTCGCGCTTCCGCCAGCTCGTTCCAGACCGCGTCCGACACGCCTTCCTCGCGGGCGGTGCCGGCGTGCCCGTTTTCCGGGCCCGAACTGGGGTTTTTGCGGGTTGTGGGCGGGGTGTTGCTGGTTTCCATGTGGGCGCGCAGCGCGTTGGCTAGGGCTGAGGAGGAGGACGAGGAGGATGCGTGGTCGTGGTTGTGGTCGTGAGGGTGGCGGTCTTTGATGTCGAGCTTGCCGCCTTGGTGGGCTGTCGACGACTTGCTTCCTGCGCTTGGGGTGAATATGTCTGTTGCGAAGGGGGACGGCGAGGGTGCGAATTGTGGTCTTGATAGCGTTGGACGAGAGTCGGCAGCTCTGCTTGAGGATTCGTTGACCCTGGGCTTGGCGGCGCTGGAACGGTCTCTCTGCTGCGCGATCATCTGCGTCATGCAGGACAGGATGTCGGCCGCCGAGACGATCTTCTCCTGGTGGTGGTCGCTGTCGTGGTCTACGGATTCGAGGAATTTGTTAAGCACCTTTGTTGACAGGTTTCTCACGTCGCGAGCGTTGCTCCAGCTGGAATAGTTCTGCATCAGGCGGAAGTGATTCCTGGCCTTGACATAGTCGACCTTGCTCGGGTTCGTAAGGAAACCTGCTTCGCTCGTGAAGTTTTTGCGTTCAAGCTCTTTGGCAAGCAACGCACAGCAGTCCTCGGGAGGGATATTTCCGAACTCGAGTTCCTCTGGGAAGAGGCTGGATAGGGCCGGCCGAGTCGACATGAGCGTGTGTATATCCGCCACAGGTCCGGCGAGGACCACGATCATCTTGCCTTGGTGCGCCGGCTTCGAGAGGAATTGGACTAGCTCATCGATTGCCTCAGCTGCGTACGGGCCGTTGATAAACCGGTTCGCCTCATCGATGAAGAGGACTCGACCAATCCCCTCCTGGAGCTTCTTGCGCGTTTTCGGCGCTGTGTGTCCGACATATTGACCTAGGAGGTCTGCTACGGAACATTCGACCACCTCGGATGTTGCTAAAAGTCCCATACCGTAGTAGAGGTCTCCCATCTTCTGCGCGGTTGTGGTTTTTCCGGTACCTGGCGACCCCTTGAAGATACATCTTGTCGGGACTTGATCCCTCGGGTTTAGTCCATGCTTTTTGGCACCAAGATACTGCTTCTGGTACCCGACGAGCTTGTCGGTGATGGATCTGTGTACCAACCCTTCCATCAACTTTCGGCAGTCGATTCGGGACCCCCTGTCGTGATCCTGATCAAAGTCCACTGCCTCGACTTCCATATCAATGTCGAAAAGATGAATAGGCGTCTTGGAAAGTCTTGTCTCGTAATTCATCTTCACCTTGGACAGAAGACTGTCGACCTCACCGGCATTCATAAAGTTCGGGCGCGTCAACGACCGTTCAAGAATCTCGCGGGCGATGTTGGTAGCATTATCTGAGCAGATTAGATCCTGCTCACGCATCTTCTTGTCAAGAATCTGCTCCAGCTGCGTGATGTCGAAATTCTCGAAGCGGAAGGGTCGCTCGATCGGGAATCTTCGCGATAGACCAGGGTTGACATTGGTGAACATGTCTTTGATCTTATCCTCGTAACCGATGAGGATTATACAGCGGTCTTCGCCGGGCACTCCCTGAACCATCGATACTAGTGTGTCGATCACTCCGGTCTTGAACTTATCCTGATCTTTGTGCGGGTCGCCAGCGTCAAGCATATACGCTTCATCAATGACCAAGACTTTGCCGATGGTGGCATCCAGGATACTTTTTGTCTTGGCTTCGGACTTTCCAAGACAATCGCCTATAAAATCCGCGGGATTCTTGAAGACCACTTGGATACGTTAGCTGGTATTCTTAGTATATTATGGACATCAAACTTACCTTCTCCACGGCTGAGATATCCCAAGTCAGCCAAAATTTGACTATATAATCGAGCCACCGTCGTCTTTCCAGTTCCCGGATTTCCGACAAACAGTTGATTTAGTGAGAATTGAAGGGGTGCGCGCTCGCCCAACTCGCGGCGATAATTGAGCTGAATCATGCGTATCATGCTCTGCACGGATTCCTTGACCTGCTTGAGCCCGATGAGGCTTTCGAGACTAGTCCAAGCTTTGCTCTTTTGGGCGGCTGCTGCTGGATCCGGGCCGATCAAATCTTCTTTTGTGAGAAGGAGGTAGTTTGGCTTTTTGCCGTATTTCTTCTCTTCTGCCAGACGCCGTGCCTGTCGTCTTGAGATGCCTGCCAAAAGAGTCTCTACCGCACGAGCGTTGCCAAAGCTCCTGTTCCCACGGTTTTGGGCAAGTCGGCGAATGGCAATGCGCATGTAGAGGCCATCCATGCCGCATTCGACTTGCATATTCCCATTATACTCCTTCGTGATCTTGTCACGCAGTATCTTCCAGAGCTCGCTGTCTGTAAAGTCGGCGAAGTTCATCGTGTAGGGGATCCGACTACTGAGACCAGGGTTGTGCTCAAAAAAGGATTCCATCTCGTCCTTGTATCCCACGAAGATAACAGCAAGCCTGCTGATGTTGTTCTCCATCGTCGTGAGGATCACATCCAAGGCCGCTCGTCCCGTGCCATCGAGGTACGGGGCAGTCAGCTGGTAGGCCTCGTCGACGAAGAGAATGCCGCCTCCATTGTACAGGATTCGCTTGAGCTTCTTTTTGATTCCCAAGGCGCCCTTGGCTGCCACTTTGATGCCCGAGGTCTCCTTCACGTCATCGGAGTCGAGAAGGTCCAGGCTTTGAAGGAACCTGGCGTATAGGCGCGCGACGGTTGTTTTTCCTAGAGATATTGGTTAGTCTTTCGTACGTGGATAGGTAGGTTGCTGTCAATAACAACTCACCTGTCCCGGGGTTTCCTTGGAAAACAACATTGAAACGCTCTCTTCGCAGATCGCGACCTTGTTCTTTGCAGACATCGACCTTGGACTTGATGTCTAGGAACTGTCGCTTGACCTCTTCCATTCCTTCTAGTTGCATGAGCTCGTCAATAATATCGTTAGACTCGTCGTCGAATACCTTCCTACGAGTCCACTCCTGACTCGCAGTCGATGGCGTGGACTGGAAAGGACCTTCGTTTCGCGAAGTCCAATCAGGACCTTGGCTATTGGTGGTTTGGTGATTCATTGGCGAATTCGGGCATGACTGGGACGGACGCCCTCCATCAGACAGGGGCTCAGGCTTTGGGGAACTTGGGCACGACTGAGTGTCATTACCCTTTGTCGTTCCGTCTTGATGATTCTTCAAGTTCTGACCAGAGAGTATACGTATAGTTGCAGCTAGATTAGCGTCATTTTCAGAATCGCTAACTTGCTCCGAACCCGAGTCTGTCTGCGGAGTGGCGCCATCGCTGAGGAAGGGTGTCGGAGGACGCGAGTTTGTTGCAGAGTCAGAAGGCAAAGTATCGGTCGGAGACTGACCGTATGCTGTAAATGCTTGGGAACTAAGCAAGCGATTCGCAAAGGAACGGACTACGATGGCGGTAGCCGATTTTGCATCGCGGTCTGGCATTGATTGCCCAACTTCTTGTGAGGTTTTCGACATTATGTAGGATGGAGTTGAAAAAGCTCGCAAGGTAAGTTCCTCGAGAGGGAAAAAAACGATTGATGAAAAGAAGTAAGTCTTAAGACATCGTAGATGTTGGGAAGAATATTCGTGCTGAAAGAGCAGATTTCTATACCCGATAGAATGTTAACTTCCCGGGACAAGTTTCGTTCTTGCAGTATCGTTAAGTTAACTTATGAGCGAGGCTCTGTAGTTTCTGAGAAATGCACTGCCATTCTAACGTAGAACAAGGCAGTGTGAGATATTGTTCGAATGGAAGAATTCAATATATACATTCAATGGTGCGATAATTCACTAGCTTCCAATAGTATATTGAATGGGATTCGACGGTTATTACTGCTTCGCCATGGTCGTCCGTGGTCTGTGCCTATTGGTTTAGGGCCAAGCAGACATACAGTATGCGTGTAAGTAGGCAATTCTCAGCCTCTTTGATCGTCGCGATACTACATCTGGTCAGTTCCGATTGGGGATGTATTGACCAACCGAGAAGGCTTTGGTTGCATTGACCATAGCTATGTGGTGAATGAGACGCCTTACATTTGGTGTCCCGTCACGATTCTTTGCATGGAAACAAATCCTCACCAGTAATCCCCTTCAAAAACCTACGCAAAACATGATTTTACCTATCAGATTGTACACTGGGCTTCTAGATCTATGCGCAAGCCTCGTTGGGTAGCAAGCAAGGCAGACACCATGGCATTCTCAGATGAGGCTTCACAGCCTCGAGCCTCTTTTTCATGACATTTTCATCCCCACCGAAAACACCAAATGAACAACGATTATTGAAAATGCGGCTTCTTCCTCAACGTCAAATTTTCGAATTTGTTCTGCTCTAGTCCACTCTTGGTTGCATATAACTCTTGGTGGCAACTGAGACTCAGCCAGATAGAGACTCAACCCCGCCATAGTATAGTATTTCTCGCATAAGGGGTTTCGTCAGCTTCTCATTCCATCTAACATTCCATCTAAACTTCATTGACGCCTATGGAACAAGCATGATACTGATACTCAGGATAACCTTTTTACACTTCACGTCCATATTAAACGCCAGCTTCCCCTATTGGCCATCTATCGCTCTAGGTCTGTGGACCAGCTAGGCAGGCTGTGACAGAAACGTAGAACAAACGGAACGCAACATTTAAGAGGAAATGAAGCATTTTATTGGTCTGTTTTGGTGGCGAGAGTATGATCTAGTAACAGTTTCTGAAAGAATACAATACAACGAGATATTAAGTACGTAATCTCTTCAATTCAATTTCATCCTCACGTGTATCTTCGATTGATAGGATGGTTCATTTGCTTCTCTTTTCGACGAAATAGGACTGGATACGTCGAGTTGCCATCGATCAAGCATCTTTAGCTTTACCAAAGGGACAAGCTGTTTATATAGTATAAGATATCTCTATGACAACTATATCATTAGACCTATATAATCAAGCAATCGATCAAGGTCGTAGCTTGGAGATCCTATATGGATTTATACTAATTAAATGACTGAACTTTATTATGAATGTTCATCGATATGTACCTACCTACATAGGTAGGTATGCATTTGTTTAGCGGGTTACACACACTTTATCCTAAGGTATTTTCACGACGTTGGGTTTATTAAAGAAACTTGGAGCTAAGTATTGCTTGACTTTCTGTCCTCTGAGTGGCCTAAAGTGAGATTTAGATGTTATTTAATCCCAAACCTCGAGGTCCATTTGAAGCGTTTTCTCCTTTGGGTCTGTCATTGCATGTTCAGATACAGCATCACATCAACCACGGAAACCAATGTATCGACTTTGGGTAGATGTGAAAAGACCATGAAACGATCGACATGAATTCATTAGAACTAAGCATTCCTACTCTGACAGCCGCGAGGCAGAATAAACGTAATGTAGGTATAGAGTATCGCTAAAACAGATAAACCAACAAGCCACCACCACCACCAAGTCAGAAAAAGAGTACATCAGCTAATTCAATCATCAACGATGCCCTTTTCCTAGTATCGAAACAGAGAAACGCGAAGGAGAAAAAGAGTAAGAAAAGGAAGCTCAATGCTATTTTTCTCTTCTCTCCAACCTTCTTCCCCCCATATCCTGAACTCCGAGGCTAATGAAGCATGAGGTGGAATCTTAGGCAAAGGTAGGTTTGTAGGTATAGAAGCGGTCCTCTCTCCCTCGCGCGAATGGTATATACGAAGGCCAATAGGAAAAAAAAAAGGGATATAAAAAGGGGGCCTGTTAGGGTATTGAAAAACACCCCATCCACACCAACACGGGGACCATAATCCCAAAATAATTATCCATCATCATGCCCAGAGCAACTATTCAAAGTGTGCTCTCTCCTCCTCGCACCCGGGCGACCAACATCTCTCCCCCCTTTCATCTTCGACGTGAATTATATTTCGCACTTTCGTTTCTTCGTTTTTTTTTCGATTTGTATTTGCTACCTGGATCCCTCCGGCGACCTTTTGTATTCGATTTCTCTCCCGACAGCCTTAGCCACGCTACCCCAATAGGCCTGGGGTAAGACGCTGAGGGTTTCGGCCTCGGTAGGCATTCTATCGCGACAACGGGTGACGACGCTCTGAATGATTCTACCAAGGAGCTCCTCCGTGATGGGTAGGGTGCCTTCGGGAGCCTCGACGGGGTACAGGAAGGGGTCGCTGCGGGACAACAGCTCCTCGCACGTGGGACGCAAATGCTGATCGCGGTTGAGGCAGCGCTTCATTGTGCGGATCAAGCTGGGGGGTACGGGCGCGCCGCCGATACCTCGGTCTCGGAACTCGATGTCGTACTGCCAGTTAATAATTGCGTGGCACCGCGCCATCTGGTTCGCGATATGACCGAACGGTGGCGTGCCATACACCATCTGGAACAGGATGCAACCTAAACTCCAGATGTCGCTTGGTTTGCCTAGCTTCATGAGCTTCGGCCGCGGCGGGTTGCTGATGGAGCTGATGCGATGGCCGGCGCTATCGGTCGCGTTCGAATCGATGAGACTTTCGGGACTCATGTAGTTGGGTGTGCCAATTTGCGTCTCGCGGTGGACGTTGACTGTCTCATCGGTCTGGATAGCGTTGGCAATGCCGAAGTCGATCAACTTAAGACGCCCCTGTACCACGACGAAGTTGGCCGGTTTCAAATCTGAGTGCACGATGTCGTAGGCATGGACTGATGCTAAGCACTCTAGCATCTCTTGCCAATAGTAGCGCACGAAGACCGGGTCGAAACGGGCATTCTCTGGTGAAAGCCGTTGGCGCAGGAGTGTATTGAGATCCAACTCGCCCATTTCCATAAGCTACAATTATGTTAGTTGTACTAGACTTATAAAAAACAAAGGCGTAGAAAACTTACCAAGCTAAGAGTCTGTCTCTCCTCGTTCATCTCGTAGTCGTATAGAGTGACTACTCGTTCCACATTGTTGAGCTTCTTCAAGAGGTCGATCTCGCCCTTGTAGCCACGGACCGTGTTCTCGTCGGCGCCTTCGATGGAAACGCGCTTCAACGCAAACATTTTGCCGTTGTCGGCCGCTACACGGTATACCTTCCCGCTTCCTCCACGACCGAGAGAATCAATTCGAGTATAGTGCTTGCCGTTCACCCTCATATAGTTGCGCCGCTTTCCAGATTGCGACGTGGTTACTGCTCCGGCCGCAGACGTGGCGGCTTCCAGAATCGACATCTTCGGCGGAGGCGCCGGTGCTGCCCTACGTGGCGTATTCTGACTCAGTGAGCCTAAGGCCTTGCGATCCGGCGAGGTAGGTCGTAGTTCGGCAGCGCTCAAGGGACGGGCTGAGGCCTTTGGCAGTTCCTTATCTAGGAAGCTCCCAGCCGGGACTCTGTTTCTCTTGAAGGTCGGTGGTGCCTCATTCTCCTGATCGTGTTTTGCGGGCATATCTGGTCGCGGGGGCGGAATTCGATGCTGTGGAATGACAATCTCGCCATCTTCCGGTGAAGTCTGTCGGGAACGTCGGACTCTTTCCAGTTCTGGTTCGGCGGAGGACATCTCTCTCCTCTGGGAAGCTCTCGTTGAGCTTTTAGCACTAACGGGGCTGCCCGAGGCGAGGCGATCAGGAACGTAAAACGACGAGGCAAGGTTGTCTACCGGCTCATAGTCATTCTGAGGTTGCTGCTCATCTGGGTCCTGGCCAGATGGAAGCGGTTCCCCTCCGTTCTCGGCGTCCTCTTCACTCTGTCTCCTCCGTCCGCGACGCGCTGGGCCGCTTAGAAAGCTGCCTGGAACCTTTCCTACTCTTTTTACGCGCAGTGCGCTTTGCACGCCCGGGATTTCATCATAGCGACTTCTACTTCCGTTAGAGCCTATTCTAGAGGCGCTACCCGGATTCGAAGTTCCATAAAGTCGTGGGGCAGTCTGCGGAGCTTCGGGTACATCATTTTCATCAGACTGTGCGGCGTGTGAGTGGAAGGATGATGCGAGGTCAGTTGGCCTCGAAGACATTGCCGACGAGCCTGTCGAGCGACCCTTGCTACCCGACGATCCGACAGCAATCCTGACGACGCGTCCCTGCTGAGCCGGTGTGTTCAAGTCTTTATCTTTGATGTCTGAAGCATTGGCTTTCTCCTCCGATGCGCTATCAGCCCGGCTTGGAGGCCGGTTCCTGCTCTGCGAAGTAGCTAGCGACGTCGATCTCCTCTTCGCAGGCTTGGGTTGGGAGGAGGCAGCGGAAGCAGTGCCCGAAGAGGCGCTTAGCCGAACCACTCGCTTCCTCACGGGACTACTCTCTCTACTAGCTTGACTCCTGACAGGCGAAGTCGGTCGCGACGATAATTGTGCGCTGCTAGCGCGAGTATGTCTTTTCTCTTCTCCTCCATTTGATAATGTCGACGCATTAAGAGCACTGCGCCTCTTGGTTGGTTTTTCCTGTTCTATATGTTGGACTGGCGATGAAGGTCGATGGCTTTGGGCCCGAGTCCTGACGCGTCCATTTTCCCGCTCTGATTCAGCTACTTCGCCTTTTAGAAGGGCCTTGGTGAGAGCACTGAGCCCCGTAGGCACAGGTAGTTCGTCATCGGAGCTGTCGTTTGCTGTATACTGGGCCCTGGAGTTATATATTGCGGATGACACTGGATTCGATTCGGCGCGGGTAAGCTGTGATCTAGATGGTGCTCTCCTCAATCCTGATCTGAGGGAGGATTTTCTTGTAATAGCGCCGGCATGGTGACTAGACGCAGCGGGCGTCGGCGATGCGGCGGACGCCATTGTGTTGTTTGTAAAGCTATTATTATATGTTATCAGCTATGGGGCTGGTAATGAAGCAGTCGGCTGGAGCGCGTCGAATTGGCGAATGGGTGGGTGATTCGAACAATGTAATGGATATTATACGTGTCTCAGCAAGTCATAGTCCAAAGAATTGCAATTGTGTAGCAAGATTGGAGAGATGGGGCGCGCGATGCGAAAGTAATTGGCGCGTGGATGGGTTATTTGGGGGGGGTTGAATGTTGAACAGTTGACAGAAAAAGATGTCTCCGGCACTTCTTCCCTGTTCATTTTCCATGCGTCCATTGGCTTGGCGGCATTTTTCGTTTTTTACCCCGTTGCTAGGAGCAACCGCCGCATTCCTATCTCGGTAACCAATCAGATTATGATGTAAGATCCGCAAAGGTCCGCATATTAACACTGGTTTAACACTGGTGGGCACTGGTAAAATTGTGCAACTTTATGCAAACAATAGTTGCAGAAGATGAACTCTAATCCACACTGCCCCTCCATTTTGGAGCCAATTTGAGTTTGCAAGGTACTGTACCTCAAAGTGTCGATGTCAGGTACCACTACCTAGCATGTACGCGCACAAACATACATGTAGATACTATAGGCATCAGATAAAATAAAAGATTTAATAATGGGCGAACAACATATAGAGGAAGACACTGCATGGACGATAGGTATCATTCTACGGGAGCATTCACCATGTCATCATCATATTAAATCGATAAAATGAACACAAGTCTTGGAGAAGCAGGACTGTATTTGCCTTAACCGTACCTAGATACCCTAGTTGATCAAACGCAGACCGTTGCACGCCGAATACCATGCAAGCCCGAGACCACCACCGCAGTCCATTTTCGTGATGCTTCTCCAAAAAACCATGACTTCGTTTTTGTTGTCGTGAACGCGTGCGATGTTCGCTTAGTCGAACAGACCGAAGCCCATGTCCTCGTCGGACTCTTCCTTCTCTGTAGCAAAATGTCAGTACGTCTGGATGTAATATAGAATTAAGACGGTCAAACATACCCTCTTCCTTCTCCTCAGCCTTCTCCTCGGCAGCGGCACCACCAGCGGCAGCAGCGCCACCGGCAGCAGGGGCACCACCAGCACCGCCAGAAGGAACGGAAGCAAGCTTGCTGGAACCCTCAGAGATCAACTATAATTATTGTGTCAGTCGGGATTATTGAATTACTCGTGAGTCGGAAATATGGGGGAGGGGAATCGAACCTCGTTGATGTCCTTGCCCTCAAGCTCGGAGATGAGCTTCTCGAGACGCTCATCGTCAGCCTCGATACCGACGGACTCGAGGACCTCCTTGACGTCGGAGGCGGAGGGGGAGGTGTTGCCGGCAAGGCCGAGAAGGAGGTAAGCTGCGAGGTGCTTCATTTTGATAGATTTTTTTCTGCGCGTGTGTGGGCTCTTTGTTAGTCAAGATTGTTCCCCTCGGTGTTTGCGACAAATATTCGAATTGCTAGGTTTACAGCGTCGCAATGATTTTTTAATGATAAATAAGGAAGAATAAGACTTACGAGAGATGTTAAAGAACACGAGAAATCAATCGATTTAACCGCGAATATTGGGCGGAGACTGAGCCTTCGAGTTCTGTTGGAAAGATGGGTGTGACGAGGTTGAAAGTTGTAAGAAAAGCTGGACTTGACTTTGTTCGGCCAGAAAAGTTTCGGTAGGTGGATTTTCAGTGTGTCTCGAATTGCCTGTGGGCGGAAAGTTGCAAGGGTGGGGATCTCGCCTATCACCTGATTAGGGTCGCCTTTGAGATTCTTGAATTTATACAGTGTTAGGTAATACAGTGCGAGCATGCATAGAGGTACGTTCTTCAAATGGATCTCTCGATCCTCCAATTAAAAACCTTGTATTTACCCCACCAAACATGTGGCTTGACTTTTCAGCTGGCTGTCAGTTGAACTCTCCCGGCAACGAATTAAAGCCTTGAAATGACGTATTGCTGAGCCACACTTTGGCTGTTGGCTCCAGTCCAGGTGCACAGGCTGCTTGCTGGTCAGGCTGAGAAAGTAACATTGGTACATGAACGATTTGTAGGAGCGGAACGGCACGAGACTTCAATTCTTTTTGTCAACCATTCACTTATAATCAATCTACTTACCTACATCTACCCTTTGCATCCAACGACCCTTCGACTTCCGACCCTTCTTTGTTCTTCTATCCTCCACCGCATTCGTAGTTCCTGCATATCTCATATCTGGAATTTATTCTTCGACTCGACATTTACCGAAAAATACAAAAGCCAGTCATTTATCTGGCCCGATTCACGCTCGCGTCCACCTCGCATCGGCGTTTAGAAGTCCAACGTTTATTCGCATATGACACAGCCTGGCGACTTATGACGCCAAGGGCACTCCGTATGCTTCTGACGGCTCCTAGATAGGGTTTAGAAGGCTTCCTCTAGTTATTTGGCCGAGTGCGAATCTTATCACCATGCCGGTATGTATTATTTATCCCCTTCTTCTCATTCGCTAGTCTGTTCACTTTAGTTCTAACCCTCTGCGCGCACAGATTGGTGACCTCCTCGCCGAGATCGTTGGTGGCGACTCATCCCCCGCGCCATCATCAAAACCCTCATCATCGTCTAGTCTAAAGCGCAAAGCAGAAGACGATTCAAATAGTGCGACGTCTGTCAAGCTTACTAAATCACGACAACAGGATGGATCTTACTCGACAACCAAGACCACTCGTGATGTGAAGGGCGATGTCGTCGATCGATCGAAGACCACCGTTTCCTCATCCATAAAATCTTCCTCTCTGCCTCATCGCACGAATTCACCGGCTACAAATGGCCGTTACGAGCCTCCAGTGCCAACCGGTCCACGTATACCCCCCTCATCTGCAAATGGCAGATCAGCGACCGGGTCAGTGTCAAGTGCGTTTCAGTCAAAACAACTTTCCGCCTCGGCTCCCAGACCAAAGCTCAACACGAGTTCCTTAGCTGCTGGTTCCAAGGTACTTCTTACAAAATCATCACCCACCACCCCGACATCAGTAGATCCATCAAAGGCGCCAAAGAAGGGCTCGTATCAGGAGATTATGGCCCGAGCTGCCAAGGCTCAAGCATCGATGGGTAAAGTTGGCATGATCCAACATAAGTCGATTGGAAGCAGCAAAAAGGAAAAGGAGCAAGCAGTAAAGACAGGACAGAAGCCAAGTATGGTCAAGGGTAAAGATGGAAAGCCGTACACCGGAAATGGTCGACCATCTACTGCACCGTCTCGCGAGGGAACGAAGACGGGGATGGCAGCTCGTGGCGCAAACCGAAATGGTGCGGTGAAGGACGTGAAAGGTGGTATTAGGTCAAGGCCCAGCTCATCCGGGGGTGAAGCGGCAGAGAAGAAAATCAAGAAGTCTGCCACAGCAACCACGGGTTACACGGGCACCGCCCGTCCCCGACCCGGTGTCTCCTCAGACAAGGCATCGTCCAAGAAAGCTCCGTCTTACAGAGTTGGCGGGCTTCTTGCGCCCCCGAAGCCGAGGCGTCGCGATAAGTATGAAGAGGAATACGACGATGAGATGGACGACTTCATCGAGTACGACGACGAGGAAGAGCCTGATCCTCGAGGCCATGGATACGACTCTGATGGGTCCAGCGACATGGAAGCTGGTATTTCGGATATCGACAATGAAGAACGAAAGGCCACCATGGCAGCCATGGAGGAGGACCGACGAGAACGAGAGCTAGAGGAGAGACACAGGAGAGAAAAGCTCGAACGCAAACGACGTTTGGGTCTATAAGGTCCTCCCAATCGGCATTGGATACCGTCAGTGCAGGTATCTAGGATGATAGTGGCTTGAGGTGGTATTCCTCGCCGCCCTATCAATCCTCCCATATTTCTTTTCTCGCTTTAGAGGCGTGAACCACGTAGATGGAAATTGCATAGGAAAACGGCGTTTTTTTATCGAGATGAGAGAGGTTATCACCTCCCCATTGGCAAAGTTTCATTCAGGAAGCAAATGGCGTTTCTTCATGCATGCATACCCATCATACCCAAAGTCATTCAAAGGGGGGGTGTCGCGAGGGTTGCTGGTAATGTTAGCATAGTACAGCATTAGATGTCTATTTTAACAAGAAGCACCAAAACATACTGTACATTTTTTATTAGGCATTTTTTTTCTTAATGATAGTTTGTGGTTGCCGACCATATCACTTCTATTGTCTTGTCTCACTATCGCGTCATATTTTCAAGTAGAAAAACGTAGGGACCAATGTCGAAGACACGAAAAATTCGAGGCTTTGATGATTAGATATTGTCTTACCTCTCAACCGCCTAAGGTTCCAGGTATTCTCCTACGAATCTTCTGAACGTCTCACCTTTGACTCATTTTAGATTGCATTTTCTACTAGTACCTAAACATGATGTTTCTACGTATTCCGATACGATAAATCCGCTCCTTCGTATCCAATATTCACCTCAAATCAAAGCCAATCTACAGTTGCGAAACTGCCGGGACTTCCCCTTGAATAATACCAACCAGCTACTACTACCGGATGAAACTACTAGAATTATTACTACCGATCATATCTC
The DNA here is from genome assembly GCA_002120315.1 of Hypoxylon sp. CI-4A. NCBI lineage: Eukaryota > Fungi > Ascomycota > Sordariomycetes > Xylariales > Hypoxylaceae > Hypoxylon > Hypoxylon sp. CI-4A. Next base: position 40,458 of record KZ111562.1, read on the forward strand.
ATAATTCCACTCGATGCAAAATCCCTGAAATGGTTGATCATTGATTCAAATGTTGAAACACCTGAGGAGGCATGTAATTATCAAGACTAACCATCATCCCAGAAACCAACAGACAGATTAGGCTACCCAGCCCAATACATACCTAGATAATCAAGCATTGACCAAAGTAAGTCTGCGCCGCCTCACATAACCGAAAGGTTTCATATGTGTTCATAACATCAGCAACCAGTCTGAATCTTCGTTTCCCATAAACTCTCAGATGAGTAACCCCCGGTAAATACAAAATGCGCAGAACATGTCTCAATCCGCTTACTCCTCAGGCTGACTCCACGCCCCGTTTCTCCTCCTCCAGTACTCTGTCGAGACGAAGTCAACCTCTTTCGGCTGCGGCTTCTCTGCCGGATCCTGGTCCTCGTCGTTCGTGGCGGAACCCTGATGATACCTCTGCCAGGCGTAGCTCTCGCCGAGCCGCCTGGCTACGTCGTTCGCCTCGTTGAGACTGACGAGGCGGCGCTTGCCTTCGACTTTGGTAGCACACTCCTCGATCAACCTCCAAGTGCGTTCTTTCCGATTCTTGCCCACCGAGTCTCCAGACTTCTTGCTGCACAGACATGTCGATGCGCACCTACTCTTCAAATGTTCTAGACAATCCGTGTCATAGTTGGTAGCCATAGACTCCAGGCTCTCAGAGCTGGCCTTAGAGTTGACGAAGATGTCATTAGCAATCTCGCCAGGCGTTCGACCAACTGCATTTTCGCGGTAGATCAGGCTGGGGTTTTGATCAAGGAGCACTCGGACATGGCCGGCCAAATGGCGGAGAACCGCGCTGTGGAGAATGGTGTCACCGGCGCCGTTGAGAACCTCGAGTTCCGATCCGTGAGAGAACTCTAGAAGCAGTTTTAGGATTTCGATATTGTCCGTGTTTTCGTCCGAAAGTACTCGACGGGTGTAGTAATCATGACTACTATGCACGTAAGAGTAATTGACCTGGTTGGCAGTTTTTAGCCAGAAATGAAGAGGAGTGTCGCCGCCCTGAACAAGGCTGTTCTTCTGATTGAACATGTGGGACCTTAAGTCTGCATCGAAGAGGTCTAGAAGTTCTTTGAGCTGTTTGACCTTGGGGCCGTTCGTTAGCGAAGCATGAATGAGATTGTTGAACTCCTTATCCTTCACTGATTGGTCAGCTCCGGCGTCAATCAGCGTCTTCGCAAATTGGACTCTCCCCATTAGACAAGCTAGATACAGAGGAGTGTAACCCTGGTCTGACTTGGCCTCAAAAGAGGACGGACAGACCTTGAGGAGGTATTCGATGAGCTTGTTGGTGCTTTCACTAGGGGGGCCCATGACTGCACAGTGGATGACAAGATCATCTGATAAGAGTTAGCAAATGTAGACTATAATGACAGAGCCAGGGGTTGAAACTTACTTTGAATTCCGAGCCATTTAGCGATGGCTCTGTCGAACCCACCAGCTGCTTCATTGAGATGCTTGAGACGAGGATCCCCTTTGGCAATTTTGGAATTGCCAAACTCCAAGTAGTGTCGCATTGGTGTGTCGCTGACGAACCACTCTGTAGCTTCCAAGGAACCGTTCAAAGCAACACTAAGCAATGGTGGCATCTTGCTTCCGGTCGCCCTGACTGTAGTATTGCGACCGGCTCTCGCCCAATCTGCTCTCTTTTTCCCGTACACGCTCAAGCCCTGGTAGTATCGAGGCTTCACCTTCAATTCTGTGCCGCTCTTCTTCACTAAATCCTCTATTGGGATTCCGGCGCCAGTCCGTTTGATGGCGTGAGCAAGAAATTCCGTTCGGCCAAGCCTCAAGGCATGATCAAACATATTTTGAGGGAATATGTACGACACGCTTAGTTCATCTTCCGCACCTGGCACTCGAGTGGCATAATGAATGTTCAAATCGAGCAAGAAGTCAAATGCTTTGATGTCATTCTCAGTTATAGAAAACATCAAAAGATTCTCCTTGAAGCCTCGGGTTTGGAGTTCCCCATCGTGTGTGACGAAGTTTGGCGCAGCCCAGTTCAGGAGCGTACTAGCAAGAATCTTGCTCTTGACCTGCATAGACACCTGTCCAATATTATCGATCGTGTACTGGTCATCGACAATCTTCTCATAGATCTCAGGCGCGTCGTCATCGTCAGATTCTTCTTCGTCAGAGGTCTCGTCTTCATCCTTGTTCATGGTGAATTTCTTGATGTCCTCCTCTTTCGGTGACCACTGAGCTTGTGCTATCTCCAGAATTGCTTTCGACACATCATAGTGCCCACGAAGGAACGCGAGCGCGAATGGGTTATTGCCCTTATCATCAGATATCGCTATTTTGAATGGTGGTTCCTGGTTCTCTGGATCCCACGAGGCTAGGGTGAGAGACTTGATCACCGCAAGGTCACCAATCCATGCCGCTTCGAATCTGATATTTGTCAGTAACCTGAAAGAGTAGAAGGCCGCAAGATGTACTTACAGCTTTATGTATGCGGTTTTTCGTGCATCGGTAATGTCCTTGGAGTTGAACTTGAACTCTAGGGAATATGGTGTCTGTGATCCGTTCCCCAGCAATGCTTTCCGAGGCTCATCAGGTTCCTTAACATCCGGGTACAGTTCCTTGAAAGTTTTCGCTTCCATAACTTCAAGGAATTTCTCTACGCGCTGGAGCTGTGAGATGAGGTCCCCACAGGCTTCGAGCTTCTCTTCTCGTCCTTCTATATTGGTATTCTCCGCCTCTTGCTTGCTATATCGTTTTAGTTCGTCTTCGTAGGTTCGAGTCTTTTGCGCCATGTCGGTAGAGACAAGCCAATGTTGGTAACTTCCTGGCTCAAACCTTGAGAGAAATTCCACAGTCCCGAAGGGTTCCACGGGGCATTCCACGTATGTGTTCCTCTTAATGTCATAAAAGCCTGGCTTCTGTCCGTCTTCTGAAAGCTGGGTTGGTTCAATCAAATATTCTTTGTATTTGTGGATTCGGCTGAGCAAATCACGGACAACGTCTAGTGCGGTCTGGCCCTTGGCACGTCTAGCTGCGTACTCATTGGCGATGATATCGTGGCTCGCCTTCGTTAGGGTATTGGGATCGGCTTCTCTCTCCAACAACTTAATAGCTGTCGAGGGTGTTGAAGATTTGATAGCTACTATAAGAGGTTGTTCGGTGTTGCGTCGGAAATGAGCTTGGTTGTATTCCAAATTCTAAACCCCATATCAATAAGCCAATTATCATTATAAGAGTTAAAGTAGTGGTAGTTCAGATTGTTAGGCATATGAGGGAGAGACTTACGTGAAGGTAATTCTCGAAGGAGACCTTAGCGCTCCTTAGCCACGAATCGTAGTCAATCTGGGGTTTTGCTCCGTCATTGAGGAGTTTGAGCACGAGGATCGGATCGCCGTTTTCAATAGCTGTCATCAATGGAGTCGTGGAATGCGCATTGTGAAAGGTGCCGACTACAGTGACATGGTTAAGGGCAGCCTTGATGCCGATCTTATCCTTGTCCCATAGACTTTCGATTAGCCTCGATTCATTAGACTTGATAAATCGATGGAATGCGGTCACGGAACTCGCATCTGCTTGCGACGAAGTAGCACCAAGGCTCAACAAAGTTTCGGTCATAAGCACAGCCTTGTCAACTGGGAGAGCCAGGGCCAGGACTAACGTCAAGATGGCGGCGTTCGGGCTGTAGTATGTTCCCTCTCCGACTTTGATGGGCAACAAGACGTCGGCGCCAAACTCTTGGCACAAGAGCTTGACGACCTCACAATGACCCTCGACGATAGCGAGATGCAGAGGGCTACATTTCGAATCCCAGGCAATAACGTTAATATCGTAGAAATCTGGGCCCAGGTCGTCTTCAGGGATAGCTTCCTTGTCTTTGGGCTCTTCCTCTTTCTCGACTTTGACGAAGGATCCAGTAGTAACAGACTGGACATCGCCATCTTCGGACTCGACATCGCTAATTAGCTCTGCGTCAGAGTCTTCATCGTCAGATCTATCCTCAGGCTTGGCGACAGTGGACTTATTGAGTTCGTCTACTTGGTTGTCGCTGTATGCCTTGTTGCGAGCCTTGCGGCGCTGGTCTTGCTTCTCTTCCTCTTCTTCCTCGTTGGCGTTACTCTTCTCCAGAAGAATTTTGAGTATTTCAATATCACCACGAGCGGCAGCCAAGTGAAGTGCAGTTCTGCCATCAGCTATGCGGGCGACAAGGCGCGCGCCATGATCAACTAGGCATTTGACGATTTCCGGCGTCGAGCTGATTACAGCAAGGTGAAGTGGAGTCCGACCTGTGTAATCTCTCTGGTTGGGGTCAGCACCCTCTTGTGAGAGCCAGTCTTCGACGTGTTCAATATCGCCATCAACAATAGCTTGGCAAAGGCGAGCAGTGTTTCCGACATACGCCATTTCAGTCCAATCGTCTTCTGTGAGAGGGTTGAATGAACCGATTTGCTATACACGTTAGTACGAAGACCATATTCCAGGAGAAGCTCAATTACCTGTCTGCCTGGATCGTCGATGCGGAAGGAGACCTTCCCTGATACGTAAATTTCACTCTCCTTCTCAGATATTTCAATCTCATCGGGGGTTTGAGGTTTAGGGCAGGTGCCACAACAGTCACCGATGACCTGGACTCTGTTAGAATAATGCGCTCGAGGGCTATGCATAGGGTACTTACATCTTCGACGCGTCCAAAGAAGGCAGGGTGTCTATGGAGGTAGACCTCCCTTTCTTTGGGTTGATTCCATTCGGCATTTAGAACTACTAAGAGTTAGAATTAAAGCACACGATAATTCATTAGGTGGTTGAGAAAGTCGATGTCGTCGCAGAGGTAAAGTGATATTGACTTACGCAAATCTTTGGTATAGCAGAGCTTTTCAATCTTCTTGGCGTGGAATTTTACACCGTAGGGGATAGTAAATGTGTGATAGTTAGACACATCACTCTCGTCGATCCAATCGGCCACTTCATCCTCGTAGTGGTCTTTGATATTCCCTCGGAGACGGAACTGATAGCGGTTGTTTTGCATAAGTTCTGGCCTTCCACGCTCAGATCGTCGCTTCTTCAAATACTCCTCTCGAGCATTCGTAGTTGGGAGACGCTCTAAGACGAGCAGACGAGCAAGTCCAAGCGTTCTCTGGAAGCTACGTTCGAATATGGTAGGATCGATACGGGATCTATTAAGCTCTGGCCAATAAACCTCAAAATTTCTGTGGCTATACTTGGAGAGACGGTTCTCGTAGGAGGGACTTCGCCGGCTAAGATCAATAGGATTGATCTGGGTGATATACGAAGCCAGAGCTCGAGGGGTGCAATACACTTGCTGTCCGTCATAAGCGGCACCAGAGCAATCGATGTCGAACCCAGTTAGAATCTCCGAGACAGACTTGTATACTCGGAGCACAATCTGAGAGAGTTAGTAATTACGATAAGATGTGAAATAGGACAGCCCATACCTGAACGTGACGAGTCGGATATTGGCTGCCTACGTATTATATGGTTAGAAGTTGTATTTTATGAGTAAATGTGGCTGGTGGCCAGGATTAACTTACATATAGTGATGGCATTCTTCGTTCGTACAACTGTGACTTCGGAAAGGATGGCATCGCGAATCCGAGTTTCGATGTCTTTAATCTTCTCGATAGCCTCTTCTTCGTTGAGACCGTAAAGGAATAGATCAACGTCCGAGGCTGGGCAGAACTTCTCATGATAGTACTGACGGAGAGCTCTCTTGGACCGTCCATCCTTGGCAGGAACTGGGAGGAGACAGTTGACCACAGATGAACCAGCTGCAACCACATTGTTCCAGTCCAGCTCAGCAAGTGAAGACTCGGAAAAGATGCCAAAATTGTGACGAAACTCCTTAAGAGACGTAACAATGGCAGGTGAACCATTGGGACGACGCTTGTCACCCGGGAGAGGCATGATATACTTCTTTTTCTCACTAGGCGACTCTGATTCAAGGTTACGAGCACGAGCGGTGATGTTCAGAGTGTCTTTAGTGAAAACAGGCAAGACATTGAGGTAGGGATCGTCTAGGACTGGGTTGTTGCGTTCCTGAGCATACAGCTCACGTAAATTGGCCTCGAATTTGCGATACGGGTCCAATAACTCGCTGACTGGAGTGTTTGGGTGGTTGGCGATATAGTTCGCCAGCTCGCCGTGGGCTGCTGGCAACTTGGGAAGGACTGTGGCAACCATTGTGTCTGGCTTGAGCTTAACTTAAACAAACAGGTGATGGGCAAGAATTATTGTGATAAATATGAGATGGACTGGTAAGATAGATATATGAAGTTGATTGAAAGTCTGATGAGAAGAGCTATAGTACATAGAAGACAAAGCTGGATGATAGCATTGCTTTATACTGCTAATTGGCAACTGAGTTATGGATCTCGATATGATAGATGATGGATCATCAGGTTTAGGCAGACTTGTCGTTTTTGTGGTACATTTCTGCCACCGTAGTATATGGATAAACAAATTGGAGCCATCGCGGACTATTGCCAAGCTAGATGGTTGAACTAGACACGCCAGAGAATGAGCTGAAGACTTTAGATCGAAGTTGATCGCGACTGGAGCCTAAGCTGCCTAAGAAGAATGGGGGATTTTCAGGGTCCTAGGAGGGGTTATAGTGGAGATCCAGGGATTATGGGGTCGCGAAGTCACAAGACTTGGTGTTCTCGCTCGATCTTGCCTAAACAGTTAGAGTTTCAATTTTGTATTTTGTGTTACTTCTCCTTTTTCTTCTTTTAATTTCATCATTTCCATTTCTGTTTCTGCTTGGATCAACTCTACCTCTTTTGAGTGACTCAGTCTCAGTGGTTCAATATGTGAAGTTGTACCGACCTATGTTGCCTGTCACTAATTGCAGTGCCCTATTGCTGCCTTTGTCCTACGTCAACTCACCGCTATCAAGCAGCCTATAAGATCGTTCTATTTCGTCATTTGCCGCCTTAACACTTCAGATCTTCATACCGCTGGTTATGAAATTCTGACTTCAACAACTCGATGCTCGTATAACTTTTTCGATGATATGAATTTCAAAATGCTACGTCCGCTTTATCCAAAATATCTCAGCTCATACATGTCTTCTCCTTGCCCACTGTGTCAGGTATTCACGTCCGGCAAGCCGATATGTATCCTCCTCAACATAGGAACCCCCCTGTGCTTCCGTTTGAAGTACCAGATTAAGTCCTTCAGCGGCTTCATTATACCGCGGCCAATGAGGTAGTCCTTCGCCGTTCGGATCACCCGTCCTCGCAAACCGGAGCCATTGACTACTAACTTGGTCACTCAATTTTCGATACTCGGGCCATGGTCCCACGGTTGTTGGGTTAGCAAATACAAACGCTACTTCGCTGAAGTGCTCGACACCCCTGTAAGCAGGTGCAAGACCGCCACTCAAACCGGTGGAATTATTTGACGCCGAGGTGTTCGTCGAAGTTGCCTCCCACGGTCGAGTATTGAACCGGTATGCATACGTCGGTGCAAGCGAGGCGTAGTGCTGTGTGTCATATCTCCGTGGCGCATGGTAGAAAACATCTCCGACGATGGCTGCGACACGTTTATACTGCCATCCTAGGTCGGCGAAGCGTTCTGTACCTGTATTCAATGGGATTCCCTGAGTTGGGTCGTCAGGGTACAGCTCTAGGATGTGATCGACAGTCGCTGCTGGAAAGTCGAATCCTACGCCTTTTAGGATATAGGTACGTAAATCCTCGTCTGTATTGATGACACCGACGGGCGCATTGTCTGTACCCTCATCCGACGTGGTCCCGTAAAGGTGCGGGACATGTGCGAAACGACCAGCGCGTATAAGCTCTGAAGGATAATTGGGAATTATATCACCATCTTTTGTGATTGACGTTAGCTCTCGCTGCGCCTTTCACGTCAATCGGTCTTTTGTTTTGCAGTATTGCACTTTATTGGGTGGGCAGCACGAAGCTCGGTTACACTCACCAACGGTAGGATAGAAACCAGGACCAGGGGTAGCAGACGAGTTCAGAAAGGGATACAGAATTTCATAGTCGACAGTCCGCAAGCATTCCAACGTATCCGGAACCGAGCTACAGTTGACTTGATCTACAACCTTATCGTAGATAGGTTGATACCACTCCGATCCGTTGTACCACGCAGTCGTGGCACTCCCACTTTCCTGAATCGATCGATGAAAAAGACCGTCCGTTCGTCCACCGTAGCTTAACACAAGCTGGCCCTATCCCCGATCGCAATATTAGCTTCGTTCCTACATCTGCAAATTTGGTACTCTCGCAAGTCGTCGACCCTAGATGCCGTTATCCCGATGACCAGTTTGAACCTACCACAGCAAATGACCCCGCAGACTGGCCCCAAATCGTCACTGACGAAGCATTACCACCGAAACTCCCGATATTTTCTTGAATCCAAGCCAATGCCTTGCGCATATCTCGCAGCGCTAAGTTGGTGTTTCCAGATCCCTATATTCTCTTGTAAGCTCCTCATATTTGATCAACGAAGCAGCCACTGTACTTCTTACCTGGAGCTCGACCGAATACATGTTGCCCCAGCCGCCTTTTCTATAGTTTATACTAGCACCTATGATAGGCAAGCCAATTTGTGCTGACCTATGTACTAGGTACGTAAGGTTATACTCAGGTTGCCCGCTCCCTCCATATTGATATCCTCCTCCATGAATCCATAGCATAACTGGGAGAAGCGTGGTATCATCATCGCTTTGGCGAAGGCCAGCAGGTCGTACAATGTTGATGCTAAGGCAGTCCTCGCTCATTCCATGCAATACCTCGGCCGAGACGTGGTAGTCTGGACACCCAGGACCGTATGCTTTAGCCGCTCGCGTGCCCTCCCATGTCTTGTCCAGAGACTGCGGGATGCGGAACCGGTTGGGCCCGCTCGTGTCCTGGGCATATGGTATTCCGAGAAAGATGTCTTGGTCAAAATCCGGAAGATACAAACCTTCATAACTGCCGTTGTTCAACACCACCACTGGATCCGCCTTGGCGTATGTAGCTACTGTTTGGCCTATAGCCACTATCAGCAGGCTCACAGTAACTCTCAAGGACGTCATTTTATATTACAACTCGCAGTACGCTCCAATCCAAAATTTGAAAAGTTGATTCACCCAGATATCCGTGGTTGGGGAGGTTTCGATACCCCACGATTCTGATGATCTTTACCGACAGCGGGGTCACTTCCCCCCTGGTCTCTCCTTCAAATGACGGCAGTGGCTATCGCAGAAGCTCGCCATCTTATCTTCTTGCAGGCTTGCAAGATAATGCACCTTGTCGTAGTAAGAGATGTCGACATGCATTCAACTAGAGCACGTCAGGTAGGTACGCAGCAAGTCGGTTTCTACACTGGGCGATCACCGGACGTCCCCGATTCTCTAACCCACGCAATCAACATCGGCGCCGACCAACGGAGATAACCAAACGACCTTTCTGGGGACATTCAGTGGATATACGCCGAATGTATGAAATCAAGTACAACAGTATTCGGGGTTTGCTCATTAATCAATTCAAATATGGCTCAAAACGATCTATTTTTATTATTGTTTAACCAAGACAGATGCTTTATTTTGTCTACCGTATGTGACATCTAATCCCGACGATTTTCCCTGCAATTTTAGCTTCTAGTATTTTGGTCTAGATGGGATAGTCGACAAGAACTGTCCGATGTCTCCAGGGATTTCCAACAGCTCAAAAATCCATTTCAGTATAATGGAAAACGACTCAGGTTCTCCCATGTGTTTTCGTCCTTGAAGGAACCTAAAGCTTCAAGTTAGGCCACATTTCCCCAAATTTGCTTCAGAGAACCACTTACCGAGCTTCTTTTGGACCTCCATGCAGCAAGGCCAGGTAATAGTCGTCGATCGGGAAAATCTCATCTTCGGTCCCGTTCACGAGTAGAAGGCGCGCGCTTGGTTTATCCAATATGCCGGCGTTCAGTAAGGAGAATTTATCTCGCGCCTCCTTTTTGAACAAATCGAAATCCGAGTACCCGAACTTGTAAGCAAGCGTGTGGGCTAAGCTGGGGAGGCACAATTATTAGTCAACCGCTTTGCTTCCCTTTCACTTTCCATATGGGGCATTTTCACCACTAGGACACTCACTCGAAAGGGTACTCCAAGTCATCAGCAGCATCCAACCACTCGGGGTCGAACATATGGTGAGCACCGCCGCCAAGCGCCACAACTCCCTTCAACTTCTCAGCATGCGTGTGCGCCAGACGAATCGCGTAATATCCCCCCGTGCTGAATCCCCAGTTCACAATGCGCTTCTGGTCGATCCCATCCTGCTTCGCTATCCAATCGAACATGCTCGTCCAGACGCGGTCAGGGCTGGTCGGATCCGACGGCGCTCCGGGGTTATCGCCGGTGCCCGGAATCTCGAGGACAAGAAGCGCGCATCCTAGCTTCGCCCAGCCGTTCTTCCAGACCACGAGTTCCGTGCGGTAGCCGTCCAGACCTGTGAATACGATGATCAGAGGCACCTTGCGCGAACTGGATGCTTCCGTCGGGAGGTGATAGAAGCCCTGCAGAATGGACCCGTCGCCATTGGCGGCGTGAATATGCGGGATATCGACTTGCACCATTGGATAATGCTGCAAGCCCAGGCCCTTGACTGCAGCTTCTTTGCCTTTTGTCCAAGCGTAGCGCTGCTTCTCGGAGCGCGGCGCTGGGAAGCGCGAGATGCGGTAGAGCGCTGATCCTCGTCTGTTGTTGCATTACTGTCAGCGATCCTGGATCTAGTACTCATCTACAACCCGTCACCTACAAGTACAACTCCGAGGCCTTTTCTCGGTTCCCCTCCTCCTCCGCGGTTTCGGCACGGGCTACGAGCTCCTCGGCCTTGGGGAAGAAGAATTGCGCATATTCGTCCCAGTTGTATGGTCTCTTTAGTCCCTTGGCGATGATGGCATCTACGACTGGTTGGAAATCTTGGATTGCTCCGAACATGAATGGGTATATGCCCATCTCACACTAGCCAGTGTATCAGTACTTTAGTGGACTGTATGATAAGGACGAGGTAATAGGTACCGCCGGTTTCCATTTCGTCTCCCATAACGCTTTGAAGCTCTCGTGGTGGGGTGCTGTTTGAGTCAACTTGTCTTGGATGAAGTACTTGTTTCCCGGAGCAGCCATGGTAACTCGGTAAGGACAAAATTAGTATATGTAAGCAAGATAAGATTTTGTATTTGAGAGTAAAACTAGATCTGTAATAGAAAAAGAGACTATAAAATGAGTAGTATAAATCTACAGTTATATAGAGTTATGTGTTACGGACTCGAAATCGCTCCCTTCGTCGGTCCCGAACTAGACGATGCAGACGACGGGGTCGGGGGGATAGGAAGGGAGATGTGGGGATGCCCGCGTTTCTCGCGCTTCCGGCTCTCGTAATCAAGTAATTGGAGTACAGTATAGGGATCTTATGGCTCTCACATTAAGGATCCTACGAGAATTGCATATGTAATACATCGGGATCGGGGAAAACTGAACGCATAGCTGCCTGAGAATAACGTCGATGGCTAAAATGACGTCCACCTGTCCCAGCCTCGAAGGTCACGGCCCGCATCTAGGAATGTCTGAGAAACAAAACATACATGTCTACCTAGGTACATACATTTTCGTCTCGATACTGTATGACGCCGCAACGATCGTCTCAGGTGGAGGTTAGTGTGCATTTAGATCCGCATGGACGTTGGCCTTTAAATCCTTCATGCCATCATTATAGACAACCTATTGCGAAGTGATGTAGAAGATATCAAGAGTTCAACGTAGCTAATTCAGACTCTGTCGAGCTTTTTATATTCTTAGAGCTGAGAAAGGAGTTGGTAAATGTACATGGGGAGATCTTCCAGAAGTACGTGCGAGACGCTAGAGAGCCTCCTGCACTGGACTTCGCAGAGCCGATCCGAGCTCCAGCCCTTGCCAAGAATGACGAGGATCGGGTATCCGACCAGGTCGGCGTCGCGCATCTTCCACGGCAGTGACTCGGACCGATCATCGAGTAAAAGATCGAGAGGTCGGGGCCCTTGCGAGTTCGCCAGGTATTCGGATACAATGACGCCGTCTTTCTCCAAGCCTCTACCTGGGATGACTATTGTTTCGAACGGTGCGATGGCGCGTGGCCAGTTCAACCCCCTTTCGTCGGCGAGATGGTCTGCGACGGCGCCGATGATGCGCGATACTCCAATGCCATGACAGCCCATCTGCATAGATACGGTCGTCATATCTTTGCTGTTGCCGTTCGATGTGGTGCCATCTTCGATCAAATTTGAAGGTACTTGAACCTGAGCTTCCAGGGGATCTGAGTACCGAGTGCCAAGGTGAAAGGTATGTCCGAGCTCAATCGCCTTCTGGATCTTGAGTTTTCCGGTGGCGCAGCGAGGGCAGTGGTCACCATCGCGGATGCGAAGGACATTGAGTTCCTCATCACCTGATGATGTTATGAATTCGCTAGTGATGATGGAAAGATCGAGATTGGAGCCTTCAGGGAGTAGTAGCTCTGGACTTGGGTTGGCCTGAAGTGCACTAGCAAAGGACGAACCCAATCTGTAGTCGACGATGTTGACTAGTTGTAGATTTTTCCTGGACTCAGATGATCCGGTTGTACCATAAGCAGTTGAAGACCAGAATGGTGTTGAGTCGTTGAGGCTCGAGTCTACCTTGGGCAGAACAGACTTGATAGCATATGTGTTGATATCATCATCCGAGAAAGACGCAGGATACCATACGTTGACGAGTGTTGACCTGTCTTTAGAAACGCCGCGCCAAACATTGGCAGTTAGGACATCTGTTGAATGAGCCTCCGATGATGCATCCTCTAGAGGATCAAGTCGAGTAGAGGCAAGTTCTTCATTAGTCACATAGTCACAGCTGTTGCAGCTGATGACATTATCTTCTCCAATCTGAGTTGGAAGATGATACTCATGACTTAGATCACCCCCAATGTCACCAGAGCTAGCCTCCGCTACCAGGTATGGAAGCTTTAACTCATCGAATAGGCGAGAATAGGCTTCTCGCACTTGTTCATATGTTGATAAGGCTGATTGAACGGAGTAATCGAAAGTGTAAAGATCTTTCATAAGAAACTCCCTAGACCGCAGAACTCCGTGTCGCGGACGGATTTCATCGCGGTATTTACGGCCTTTTTACGTCAGTATAGGTTCGTTTTTATCATACAATATAGCTTACCGATCTGATATAATCTCAAAGGAAGACTCTTGTAGGACTTGACCGTCTTAGCCACGAGAGTTGTTATCTCCTCCTCATGAGTTGGTGCTAATAGGTAAGGAACATCCTTCCTGTCGTCGAATCGAAACAACTATTATATGATATAAGTAACATGAGCCTTGCATATTCTTCATTAACTTTAAACTCACCTCGGGGCCATATCCTTCCAGCCGGTTGGTTTGTTGCCACAATGCCTGGGATGAGATGGAAGATAGTGATACTTTAGATGCGCCTGTGCAAAGTAAGCATGTCAGTAAAAATTGACAACTAGAACTGGCGAGTCTTACCAATATGCAGCATGTGTTTATCTATTAATCTTTCTAATTTCTCTTGAACTCTTTGGCCTAATGGCAGCATATGAAATATTCCTGCATGTGACTTGGTAATAGCTAATTAGACCGGGTACGAAAGAATTCATCATCTGCACGCCTACCTGACGAAGGTAGCCGGCCCGAATCAGTTTATTGTGAGCATCTAACCCAAGGTCAGAATACTTCAACTTGCGCATGGTAAAAATAGAAGTTGCGCACCCTCATTTTCAGTAGCAGTGATACCTCCCGTAGGTATCCAAAACCTCGACACGCGAGTAAAACTATCTTGTACAGTGGAATCGGGCTAATAGTACCATTAGCATAACATTCTGAAGCTGTGCTGTGGGAAAGGCTATATCTCGAACCAGAATACCCGCAGATGGACTTAGGGAACTCGACAGCCGAATGTTGTAAGCATTCAAATATCGGAGTACAAATGCATGTTTTCTCCCCGGCGTGCGTGATAAGAACATCATCTTGATTGTAGCATGGCGACTTGAGTTGGTATCTCTTCAAACTTATAAAGTCCAAGACGAAGAAATATTTCCCGTATCTAATATAATCTTATAATCGACATGGATTTATGAATCTCGAGCTGCTGAACTCACAAAACATGAAGATACTTTAGTGTACATGGATCAATCGAAAATGCTCTGATTGGTTAAAATGAGCTTCAAGGGTCCTAAGTCTTGCAGGAAGATCCAATATCCTAGCTTATCGATTGGCTAAGAGCTTAATAGGTAGTGGATCTCTACTGGCGCGCCCCTCCACCTTTTTTTCCTTTTCCTTTCTGAAATTTTCTTTAGCTTCGTCGCATTGGATTAGGCGTCTTGTAATTACAGCGCGCTGGAGATAGAGATATTCTTGAAGACGAGATTTCAACTCGGTCCCACCGCCTTTTAATTATACAGATAAACAGAAAACGGGATTCTATACCCAATAGCCCCAATGGCGTCTTTTGACGATGCCGCGCTGTCGAAATTGACGGCCAAGATCGAGAACAAACTCGGCGAATCCAAACAACCCAAGGGTAAAAAGGACCAAGGGAAGAGGAAACGGGACCAGGCAGCAGACTCTGCTCAGCCACCGCCAAATAAGAGAAAGAATACATCAGGACCGAACAATACCAAAAACAGCCCTAAGCCGAAGAAGGGTCAGAAACCAGCTAAAACTACACCTAAGAAAGCCGAACCAAGCTCTCTTCTTGACGAAATCAGGGCCCTTGGTGGTGATGAGGATGATCTTAAGCTAGTGGAAGACATCAACTCCGAAGATGACGAATTCAACAACGAAAAGGGCAAGAAGAAGGCAGGCAAGGATCTCCGTGCCGAGCTAGCTAAGTTTGCTGCTGGTCTTGGGTTTGATGATGTGAAAGAGGAAGCCGAAGAAACAGACGATATGGAAGAAGTCGACGAGAATGACGAGGCTAGCGAAGGCTCGGCTTCAGAATCAGATACCGAGAAGCCTCCGCAAGACCCAAAACGGAAGACGGTTAGTAAGCTTCCCTTCGGACGTGTAAACCAGCGCAGACTGTAGCTAATCCTTCCTCCATCAAGATATTTGAACTTCGTCCGGACTGGTATGCTGCGAGTTTGAGATCTTTACCGACTCCATCATCTGATGATGTGACGCCCTATACCGCCGCGATAGCCGAATTGAAGACCTACGCCAAGTCAGTTCTAGACGAGGATAGTGCAGAATACAACAAGACCCTATCAAAGTCCTCCTCCCATAAGTTCATGTCTACTATCATGTCTTCGGGTACCATGTCGGATAAAGTCTCAGCTTTGACTTTAGCTATCCAGGAATCCCCGATACATAACATCAAAACCTTGGAGAACCTAATAGGTCTTTCGGCGAAGAGGAGTCGTGGACAGGCCCTCGCTGCTCTTGCTGCTTTGGTGGATTTGTTTGGACAGGGAATGATTCTACCGTCGGAAAGACGGTTACGTCTTTTCTCTTCGCAATTGGGTCTCATTGGAACTCTTCAAAAATATAACTTGAAGACCTGGTCCGCCAATCAAGCTTTACCTGGAAAAATTACTAAGGAGCATCTAATCTCGTGGATCTTTGAAGATTGGCTGAAGGAGTCATATTTCAAGGTGATCCAGAACCTTGAGGTTTGGTGCGACGATGAGGTCGAATACGCTCGTACCAAGGCTATCGATCTGACGTATGCTTTACTACGAGACAAACCTGAACAAGAATCCAATCTGCTACGACTATTGGTGAACAAGCTCGGCGATCGCGAACGTAAAATTGCATCGAGAGCTTCCTACCTACTTCTCCAGCTACTGAACACACATCCAGGTATGAAACAGGTGGTCATACGGTCTATCGAACAGAATATCATTTTCCGACCGGGACAACATCTTCGTGCCAAATACTACGCCATCAACACACTAAACCAGACTATATTGAGCACCAAGGAACCCCAAATCGCAGATTCTCTACTAAACATATACTTCGGTCTTTTCGTTGCCTTGTTGAAGAGTGGTGAATTAAGTCAACATGACTTTAGCGCTGAGGCTCCCAAGGGAGATAAGCGCAAACCCCAAAAGAGCAAGCCCATGAAGATAGAAGAAAAAAACCCAGCGAGTGCAGCTGATCGAGAAGCGGCCGAGAAGCTCGTGTCGGCAATTCTTACCGGTGTAAATCGAGCTGTGCCATTTTCACAAGCCGAACAGTCTACGTATGTCATCCGATGCTGAAGTTTTGTGCTATGATGCTAATTTTTTGATAGGCTCGAGTCGCATTTGGACACATTATTCCGCATCACACATTCCTCTAACTTCAATACAAGTATCCAAGCCCTCATGCTCATCCAACAGTTGTCGGCCAACCGACATCTTGCTACAGACAGGTTCTACCGGACTTTGTACGAGTCACTACTAGACCCTCGTCTTATTACATCTTCCAAGCAAGCCTTATACCTGAATTTATTATATCGAAGCTTAAAGGCCGATGTTGATGTCCGTCGCGTGAAAGCATTCGTGAAGAGGATGTTGCAAGTCTTGAATCTGCATCAACCTTCTTTCGTCTGTGGCATTATTTATCTCATACTCGATCTCTCCAATACGTTCCCGGATATCAAGACACTTATCAACGAGCCCGAGGAGCACGATGAAAACGAAGTGGTCCCGGGTGTAGCTTCAGATGCTCCAGTCGATACTGCTGTTGATGGCGCCGAAGCTAAGCCCACCAAGGTTGAGGGTGTTTATGATGGACGAAAGCGCAATCCCGAGTACAGCAATGCGCATCGCAGCTGTCTTTGGGAATTATTACCTTTTCTCAGGCACTATCATCCATCCGTCGATGTCTACGCATCGAGTTTACTGAGAGGACAGAAAGCCGCTCAGAAACCCGAGCTGGCGAACCACACACTTATAGCGTTCTTGGACAAATTCGTGTACCGCAATGCCAAGGTTGCCGACACGAGCAAGGGTGTTTCGATCATGCAACCTGTTGCTGCAAGCGGTCAAGGCTCTATTCTCCTATCGAGCAAGCCATCGGCCAAGGCTGCAGGAAGCTCTTTGAATTCGGCCGAGTTCTGGAATAAGAAGAGCGAGGATGTTGCTGTGGACGACGTCTTCTTCCACGAGTACTTCAGCAAGATAGGAAAGTCGGAGCAAGCACAGCGCAAGAAGGCCAAGGAAGATAAGGACGGCGAAGAAGGCGAGGAGGCAGAAGAGGATGAGATCTGGGATGCGCTCGTGGCTTCTCGTCCTGAAGTCGAGGGCGACTCGGAAAGTGAACCCGACTTCGACGATCTCATGAGCCTGGACGAAGATGATCAGGATCTAGAGAAGCAGATGGCAGAGCTAGATGACGAAGACGGATCGGAAGATGAAGGTGCCGATTTCTGGGACGACTCGGAAGATGAGGATGAAGAAGATTCGGGTCTCAAACGTCTGCCTGGAACCGAAGAGGAGGACGAAGATGAGAAGCCTGAGAACGAGCAGAAGAAGAGGAGGAAGGCTATCAAGGCTCTGCCTACCTTCGCGTCGGCGGATGACTATGCTGAAATGCTCGCCGAGGAAGAGGATGATTATTAGATTGGGTGATACCTCCTCAGGTAGTTTAGCTCGGATGCAGGCGATCTCAACCTTGCTAGAACACATACTTATACTTACTAGAGAACTCGATACCCGGCTCGGTATGTTTGCATTTATCTATCACTTCATATGAGCTCAACGTGATTGGATTTAATTAATCATGATTTAATTTTCTATTATTTTGTCGTTCATTCATCACGCCTGCTCTCATCTTCTTCTCGCTTAAAACGACGACATCAAGTATCAAACCACTCCAACGCATCATCCTTGGTAAAAATGGCACGATACTTCCTCCCGCCGTCCGGCTCCTCCTTGTCCTCGGTGTGTATGCTGTGAAGCGTGGCAACACCGGGCTCCTGGTGGCCGTCGCCGCCGATGAAGAGGCGGAAGTGGATGTAAGCCGGGCCCGATTCGGGCATGGCTGGCAGTCGCAGCTTGCCAAACAAATGCAATCCGTACGCGCTTATGCCCACACGCACCTCCTCCAGATCCGACGAGGAGAAGGAGGTTAGTTCTGTGTCGCTTAGGGTTTGCACGGCGGCGAAGTATTCAGGCTCATGTTCTATTTTTTTTGGGAGTTAGTTAGTTGCTGGTTGAGTGGTTGGTTGGCTAGATCGATAGGTGGGTAGGTAACTGGTCTTACTTAGGTATGTGTGTTTCATATGCAAGAGAGTCTTCTTAAGCTCATGCTCGACCTCGCTGAAGGCTTTGAGGGATTCCTCCTTGGGGGCGTGGGGAGGACCCAGATCGACTGTCTCGGCTGTAGCCTTGGGTTGTGTCAGTCAACTATGTATATGAAATTGTGTTCATGGTATACATGTATTAACACTGACCATTATGAGAATTGAAGTAATAAATCACTATCTTTGTGTATGGATTAAGTAGGGATGTCTTCGCGGAGTGTAAGTTGAATGGGTAACCAGTATGACCCCAAGGTTTGAAGAGGCTAGACTTCTAGATCTCAAGTTATATAATCCATACGCAAATTCCGGGGGATCACTCGAATGTGGGGTGATGGATTGCGGCAGTTCGTTGGATAGGCTGTCGTAGATCTAACGAGGTTTGCGTCAGAGGTTGGCGGATACTACCGAGTGACAGGGCACTTACGTACCTTCGGTTCCTATTGTGTAACGGACGAAAATAACAAGTTATGTGTCTACTTCAGCATTGCTAAACACGACGGGTCTTCACAATTGGATAATCCGGCTACTAATACGGAGAGGGCCGAGATGGTGGGTTCGCGGATGCGGATATAACGGCAACCAGATCTGACCTGGTGTCTTGTTATTGGTGTACTTATTTTCTCTTTGCTACGTACATTGCTATCATGTATGTCTGCATGTCTACCTATGTCATATTTAAAAAGACGTCATGCCCAGGATATCCATGTGCGTCAAAAGAAGCTCTGAAACGCCTTCTAGATCTGTCTCCTTTCACGGCTGTAGGTTTCAAGCCCCTTGCAGATCTTCGTAGTTGCCCCTCGCTAAAAATTCTAGCCCCCCGCTAATTAATAGCAGGACTAACTGCTCTGATCTTTATGAGGCGATGGCTCTTTCATCATTGTTCATAAACCTATTTTATTATATGGCATATTTACACAGGTGGAAACCGTCCTAATGATTTAATTTACCTAGTGATGAGGAAATGAAGATTATGTAGCTTGTTGGTAAAAAATTAATAAAAAAACAAAATCAATGGGTACAATGTTCCAATTCCACTCTTTAAAGATGATGCATGTATCTATTACATGTATCAATCGAGGCTTCATCCACGGAAAATCAGATCAGAGACGATGTAAAATCTTTAACCCAGATTACATAACACCAATCAACTTTTTGCCGAGGTATTTTCCCTTCTAGGAAAAGACCGACTTCCCCCCACGATTGGCGATTGGCGGTTGACGGACAACTGGAGCGGAAATCGTTGGGACTCCGAGGAAAAGGCTTACCAAGGACTCAACAACAGAGAATTGCGAGACAGATCAAAGAGGGTTCTTCCAGCGTTCTTCCAGCGTTAGGTCCTTGGTCTAATTGGTGGGCACACAGTAGGAAGCAGAAAAACTCCGCTGGCTTTAGGGGGGGGGGTGTTTGGCCCACCCGGCCTCGATCCCTGAGAAATATGTTCGCCGCGGGAATCCGAGCAGGTGTCTTGCGCCGCCGCCAGCATCAGCGGCTTACACCCAGACCGACTATAAATCTTATAGATCGCTTCCTGCTTCCGAGTCGGCCTCTACACCATCGCTTTGTAAGCACATCCGCTGCCACAGGTATAACAGCCCCAAGTCATATATACATACACACATATCATCACGTAAATTAACATTGCCGAATCTAAGATCCTTCGCTCCCAGCACGACCTTCCTTCCTCCGTCGAGCCGCCAACGTCTTCGCTCTCGGTATAGTCTTCACCACCCTTGGCATCGCAATGACAGCAGCACCAGCCGTCCAGTCCGCCAACGAGCTCCTGAGCCCTCCCACAGACGCGGAGACCCTAGAGCAATTCGTACCCGAGACGGACCACCAGCGCGAAGTCGACAACTACATCAACACGCACCCGCTGACGCAGACGCTGCGAGCCAAGTCCGAGTTCTCCGAGTCGCGGCCGCACCTGAAGATCCCGGCGGCGTACCGGGGCTACAACCTGACGGGCGGGACGCTGCTGGGGCCGGGGCGGATCGTGGTGCCGCCCCTGATCTTCGCGGAGCGGGCCGGCAAGTCGCTCGTGTCGCTGCTGTACCTGGGCGACGAGCTGTGCGGGCACCCGGGCATCGTGCACGGCGGGCTGCTCGCCACGATCCTCGACGAGGGGCTGGGCCGCTGCTGCTTCGCGGCGCTGCCCCAGAAGATCGGCCTGACCGCCAACCTCAACGTCAACTACCGCGCCCCGGCCCCCGCCGGGTCCTACGTCGTCCTCAAGGCGGCCACGACCCGCGTCGAGGGCCGCAAGGCCTGGGTCGAGGGCCGCCTCGAGACGCTGGTGGCCGAGGGCGAGACCCCGACCGTGCTCGCCGAGGCGACGGCTTTGTTTGTCATGCCTAAACACGCTGCGGTAAGTGCTTCTCTAAGAGATACTCCCTAAATAAAAGATTATTTTGGATAAGTAACTAATACGGCTGGCTTTAGCTGATGACGAATGTATATCCCACGACATGAGTCAAAACGATAGATGGGGGGTGAATAGATATTATTAGACGTTAGATGTTAGGCACCATGTTTAATGAGTATGGAGTTGGCTAGAATCAAGAAGCTTTTGTGTTATTTCGCAGGCCATCAATCCCTGCTGAGTCCATCGAGCATCGAGACTGGAGGTTACAAGAACAGGATTTATTAAGATTTTTTTTCCCCGTCAGAAAGGGATTCTAATTCCATGAAGAATTTAAAACTTAACTTTGAACCAACGCTATCGCTCCTATAAGCTGAGTCCCTTGCTTGCATCGTACGGTACCAGTCCAGCTCATGTCAAGGACCGTGCTCGTCTTCCCCTATATAACATTACGTGCATCTTGCGCGTCACACAGCCGGATGACGTGTTCCCTTTAAAATAAGCATGATTCCGAATCCAAAGCAGTTATGTAATATTAGAGATACTTAGTTGTCTAAACTCATATTACATATTACATATATATTACATGTTGGCCGGTCTAATCTATCTGATAATCATATAATAAAAGCTTGCAAAGTTCAAAAAAATTGCCCAGTTGAGCGAGCTCCCGCGAATCGGAGCCCGGCAGAAGCACGTCATCCGACTCCCGACGTTCTTAAACGGTAACTCAATAACCCGCTGCGGCTAAGAAGGGGTGGCACGCACGTCAACACCTCGATTTATACGCCCATACCTTAAGTTAGTAGTCGAAGTCTACCAGTGGAAGCTAGTGACGATTAAGCTTGAGCTTCTTTTTCCTCTATGAGAGCTTGAGTTGATTCTTTTTTCTTACATACTAGTTCCCTGAAGTTTATTAATTTCAACTTGTTCTTTTTAAAAAGATAAACCTGAGCATATTGTTCTAAGAACTAGAAAAAAATGGCGACGTAAGTACCTTCCCTCCTCTCACTGTAATTTGACAATTGGAATTTTTCCTGCCCCTCCCCCGCTATCTTTTTTCAACCTACACCAATAATGCCCATTAAATGCATTGGAGATGTCGCAACAAGACATCAACCAATGGACCATTCATTCCAATGGCATCCCAAAAATCCAATATGCGGATGAGATGCGTAGAGGAGAGAATATTTCACGGACAAATATTATGACATATAAATAGCTAAACTCCCCACCATCACAGCAACATCACCTGGCACCCATCCCTCTCGCGCCGCGAGCGCAACGGCTTCCGGGGGCAGAAGGGCTTCACGCTGTGGTTCACAGGACTCTCGGCATCCGGAAAATCAACCGTCGCAACGGCGCTGGAGCAGCACCTGCTGCACCTAGGCCTGGCCGCGTACCGACTCGACGGGGACAACGTGCGGTTCGGCTTGAACAAGGACCTGGGCTTCAGCGACGCGGACCGCAACGAGAACATCCGGCGGATCGGCGAGGTCGCCAAGCTGTTCGCGGATTCGTCCACCATCGCGCTGACGAGCTTCATCTCGCCGTTCCGAGCGGACCGCCAGCTGGCGCGCGACCTTCACGCCAAGGTTAGCGGCGGCGAAGAGCCGATTCCGTTTGTGGAGGTCTACGTCGACGTGCCCATCGAGGTCGCCGAGCGGCGCGACCCCAAGGGCCTCTACAAGAAGGCGCGCGCCGGCGAGATCAAGGAGTTCACCGGCATCTCCAGCCCCTACGAGGCCCCCGAGAAGCCCGAGATCGTCATCAAGACCCACGAGAGCTCCGTCGAGGAGTGCGTCGCCCAGATCGTCAAGTGGCTCGAGGCCAACGACCTGATCTCTACCAAGACGCTTACTTCTACGCCTGCCGAGGCTGCGGGAAACGCTGATACGGCCGCTCTTGCTTCGTAAGGGATAAAGCTACTATTAGGAGAGAAAAGAAAGAAAAGTATAGGGCGGGGGTGTTTTGAAATAGGAGGCCAGAGATCTGTGCAAAATGAAATCTATCCCAGAAACTAGACACGAAAAGACAGGACACATAAGACTCCGTGATAGTAGACGCGGCGCCTGTGAAGAGAAGAAGATATGCTCCCAATCAAAAATTTCCATGCTGCGATATGTGACAACCAACCCCTTTTTCTAGACCAAAAAAAGGGGGGGAATGCTAGCCATGACATTTATTCCACCCGCGAAAAAAACGCCACCCTTAGTAAATTAGCTGCTGTTGTTGCTTTGCGCGTTGCTTATACTTCGAATTCGTAATACACGTATGCCGTGTACTCGCTGCCCTCTCCGCCGTGTCCCAGACCGGCTGCTGCCATTTCCGACGTTAGCGCCGCGTCGTCTTTCGTGATCCTGCCTCGCTTGTCTCGTCCGAATGCGTTTCCTCCTAGGTACGAGTAGGATGAATCCAGCGCCGTCTTTACCTTCTTGACCAGCTTCGAGTTTGTCTATTATAGTGGAGTTAGCTTGTGCATAGTACATGGTATCTGCGAATGTGAGGTTTGCGCCTACCAATACGAGAGCAGAGACAAATTCCAAAGGCAGACCGTAACGGAGTACCGACTCCACGAAGACGCGAAGAGCCATTATGTGTGCCCATATCATGACGCTCTCGCTCCATCCTGTGCGAGTCAATCGCAAAGCCTCGCCCCAGACCTTCTTCTCTTCCCGTGTGACACGATCCAGCTCCTTCTGCTCTTCTTCCTTGCCGCCCTCGACGTACTTATACTGACGGGGCGTCCATCTCTGTTCTCGGCATTTCTGTTGAAACTCGGCACTGTGCTTCTTAAACGTAGTGACGGCAAACAGTATGAACTCGTCGTCTTGCGCTACCTGTATGGATGATCGTGGTACTACCATGGGCGAGATGGTCTCGTAGCTCTTAAGATATTCCTTCTTTAGGTTCGTGGGCACGGCGACGAGATGCGTTTCGAGGTATTCGGAGTCTGTTACCAGGAGGGACGGGTTGACAATCGGTGTGAGAGATTTGGTCGCCAGGTTGCCACTGGGATGGACGAGGTTAGCATTAAATCTAGAGGTTATCCAGGAGGTACAGAGTTGTCAGGGGCGCATTACGTTTGCTTTCTCTGAAGGCCAGCGAGGTTGGATTTGACTTGGTTATACTGGTTAAACTTGCTCTTCACGTCATTGTCGATCGTGACCAATTCCTATCGCGCAATAGTATTGTGTTAGTACATACTATCAGGAAGTCTTGGTTGGTATATATAGGGGACGTAGCAAGGCGTACTTTTTGCAGGATATCGACGAGCTCGCCCACTGGCCTATCAGCTCTGTAGCGAACTTTGTTCCAAGTGAAGGTGCGAAGGTATTGATCCGTCGGTTCTGCGAGCTTGTCAGCAGACGGGTATATCTTGGGACGCAAGGACCAGAGTTGACGCACTGTCGTTAACCATCTTTTGTTCGGAAGCTTTATCCTCGTTGCCATCGTACAAGGTGCGCAAGGAATCGCCAACCTTCGCAGCTACACCTTCACAAGCGGTATTGAGCTTTGCCAAGTCATCGGCCTGTTGGACTAACGCGTCCAATGTTCCTATCTTAAAGTTGGGCACGGGGAAAGGCAGGACACTTCCGCTTTCGGATGTGATTGTAGTTTTGAGGGAGTCGAGGGCTTCTTGTTTGTCGCCGGTATCGAAGGTGCTAAGAGGTAGCGAGAGTAGAACGTATTTAGTAGGGGTTGGAGCCATCGCAGCGGTCGTAAGCTAGACAGCTATATTTCTAGTTTGGTCGTGTAGCAGTCGAAGGATAATAGTCAAGGTGACGAGCAACTATGATACAAGTAATGGAGCTCTGGTCGGGGGGACTCGTAGGAGCGGAGTTGGAGAATATTACTCAAACAATAGGAAACTTAAGATCGAGTTGTCTAGCAGGTCGTCGACGCGTATGTGAAAATATTGGAGAATGATGTACAAAGTAATCTTCGTCTGGAGGATAGGGATAGGCCCAAGTAAAGTTGGTGATGTAGGTGAAGCAGAAGCAGCTGCGCAGTTGGAAGGTCGCTGTCCTGATTGGAGCTTGACGTCTGTAAGGTTAGGTAGGTAGGTACGTTCTGATGCACAATAGCTTGTTTTAGTTTAGCTTAAGTGGGGTACCTCGGGGTAGCAGTGGGAAAGGCAGCTTTAACGTGAGCTCAGTTATCTGGGGATATGTCCATCCAGCAATAACCTCCCATCTATAGCTATAATTGAGTAAAGAGGTATGTATAATGTTATAGTACGTGTAACTTCCAATTTCTAGTCTCCCTAATGATACAAACTACATAGGTACCTAGCTACTACATCTTAAGCGGGAGTGATATCTTCGATCACCAACAGTTATCGACTCAATGTTCATAGAACTCGATATTGACCAAGTACCTTGATTTCTTATATCAACTCTTCGTATGATAGTTGATCGACAATTGGGTCTTATCAGTGTATGAATAAGTGCCGTATGTGAACAACTCTTATATATTCGGCGTAATAGGTGTTAAAATATTCGTCATCGCTACTGGGTATTCCCTAAGTTCTAAGTGCTGCAATTCCCAAGATCGGAAAGATGTCACTGACGCCATGTAGCTACAGTAATGTCTTCGGCCCTTTCATTTTGTCGACTTCGGATCTGATAACACTGAAAAGGAAATGGGTTTCTGAATAGGAATAATGTCGTCCGAGAAATGAGCATGGGGTCCTTAGGTGCCATACCTTTTTCAGCTTACACGAATTGCGTGTTAACAGAACCAATCATGGAGCTAAGTTCCATAAGGAGATACTGCGTCCTTCCAAAATACAAATACAAAGATAGACCATTATACGTCAACTCACATGTCCCTTTTTGTGTGAATGCTATGCTACGACTTCATGTCTATAACTTTTGGCTCTATAGTGAAATATTCTAATTTGAGTGGTAAAATGGATATACATATATAGGAGTGACGTGAAATGGAACGATGTCGAATTGAAATCTCGCGAAAACTGAAATGGGAAATATACATGGTAGGCTGATAAGATAAGAAATAAACCCAAGAAAATACCTTGTAGAAAATGAGACAAGATTTGAAGATAGCAGATGGATGTTGCAATGCGGGACTTCAAGGGTCACGGGCCACAAGCGGATCCTGTTTATTGATTTCCTAATCCCTGCTGTAAGGCATTGTGGGCTGGCAGGCTGGGCTGTACCTATGGTGCTGGCAGCAATGGCCCATGGGAAAAAGGACAAGAGAAGGTAAGAACTGCGACTCCGCTTTTTGGGGTGCTTTAGGTGCTGTGAATCCACTAAATCCCATCTAACGCCATCTGAAGCCGTAGAGTAAGGTACCTACAACAAATCCTAGCAGCCGTCAACGTTGTAAATCCAATAGCCGCCGCCGACAACTTCGCACGAGAACGAACCGTCCGATTCCATTCACGTACCAGAAACCACCGACCACTATTATCCAAATTTTTATATCCATAATCTTTTTTTTTCTCTTTGCGAAACCTATTAGTCCCATTGTCCGTTACACATTAAGTCCAGCGGTCAACCAGTCCTATGAAGCCAAACCACCTGTCGCCATCAACTACATTTGACTTTCATTCGTCCCGTTCAACTTTCTCTACCGCCGACAGCTGAAGATCAGCGTGCAAACTTGGTCCGCAACATACAACATATTCCTCGCCCCAACTTTTTCCAGTTCGACTTAGTAGTGTAGACGATCTACTCGAGTATTATTATCGTACTATACAATATTCACGACTTCGAACACAATATCAATATCTTTCGGCGCATTTTAATTCCCATTGATTCTATCTTTTTTCATTAGCTCTTCGCGGTGTCGCATAGGCTTCTCGCCATGACGCGCTGGTAGTCCTCAATCTTCTATACACTCCGTCATCTGCGGGCGACGAGCATGGAATCCCCCCATTTATTTGATACCCAGCTGCCAGAGATAAGTCCAATCTTCTCCGTGTCGTAGCCAGCGAGACAGATTTAGGCTGCATACTCTTCTGTCATGGTCGGCACTGTACCAACCAAATGGCTACTGCTTCCGGTACGCCGTTTCGCCCCCTCTTCTCTTCCAATCTTAACCTTCAATATATTCCTTACCTAACTTGATATCCCAGGCCAACAATCAGCCAATTTGGCAACCAATCCACCTTCCATCGCCGCCAGGGCCTCGAACAATAATGGCCAGCCCATGTCCGAATCTCCCACGCCTGGCCTAGCTACATCATCGCCATCCCTAGCACCCCATCCTGTCAATGGTAACGCGAATGGCCTACTGCCCTCCGCGCTCTCTAACGATGGATCTATACAAGCAGATTTGAGATTATATCCTCGTGACGGGCGTGTCCGAAACCCTGTCCCGAGCAAATTGAAGGATGTCACCGAGCAGATGAAAGGGAATTTCAGTGTCATGCATATGGAAGTTGCCAGCCATCGCGCAAGTGAAGGTCGCGATGCCGCTGCGAAGCGTACGAGCGAAAGCACCGCTTTGCAGGCCAAGTTAGCCCAGACCGATACCTACGTATCCCACCAGCGACGAGCGAATTACCCGCGCCCGCCTGGCCTCAAACAATTTACATCTCCTAAGAAATCTACATCTATCGAGCCAGTTGTAGAGTCAGCGCCGACGTCGACGCCAGTGCCAGTACCAGTGCCGGTACCAACCCCATCGCCGGCAGTGGTTCTGGGACCAACGCAATCCCTTACTGGTGCTGAAACCAAAACAGAACAGGCCCGGTTATTGACGTTACTAAGAACCTTGGCTCCTAATATCGTCGTTGACCAATTATGCAAAGCAGTTGCGTTCTTTGGGGGTATCCCCGACGCTCCACCTCCCGCGGATGGTAGATTCCCGGAGAGCGCCGAGGCAAACGGGTCGGGCTCTTTGTTCGTTGGGTGGATAGCTGAGATATTTCCTGAGGTTGGTGCACCTCGAAGACGGGCGACTGCTCCTCCCGTACAGTATCTGAGCCAGCGGCGCCCAAGGGGTCGACCAAAAGGCAGCAAAGCCAGCAAGTCTCGAAGCGACAAGGGCATTAAGAAGGGTACTAAAGGAACCTCAAATCGGGCCCAAGAAGCTCATGATGACAGTTGGATCGATGTGGACGATAGTGTTCTTGAATTGAATGGAGATGACGATATCGTTGAAGTTCATGAAGCATTGGGAGATGCTCCAAGTACACCCCCGCGAGCTCCCGACGCGGTGCAGGTCAGCAATAATACACCGGCTATAGGCTCTACTGGAGGGTTTAAATCTATCAACGATACCCCTACAGCAATCACTGGGTCTAATACAAAGCGACGCGGTCGTCCAAAGGGCTCCAAGAACAAACCCAAGGAGACTTCTGGCTCCCAGCCGGCCGGTCAACCAAACGAAACTCCAGTCACGAACTCGGTCGCCCCTATCCAAGCCGATCACGTGTCGACAATCCCAATACCACCGAAGGTAACACCTGTACCTGTGCCAGTTCCTATGCTGAGCGAGCAATCAAGGAAAAAGACGAATTCGGGCCGGCCAAAGGGTTCTAAGAATCGCCCCAAAGGCGCTGATGAGTCTACAAGCCAGGATGTCGCCTCGCAGCAGCAAACTCCAGATTTACCAAACTACCAGGCTGGCCAACCTTCTAGCCAGATGACCATGACCGGTCCCTCGTTCATGGGTAGCACTACATCTTCCAACGCCAATGTTGGTGTTTCTCAAGGGGAAAGGCGAGCTCAGTTACCACCGCCTGCTATACCCAGTGGCCAGGTCCCAACCCCAACCCCTCAGGTCAAGGAATCAACGATAGTGAGCAAGAAGCGGAAGCGTCAACCCGCCACTAACACTGCTATCAATTCTCAGCCGGACGGAACTTCTGATGGTGTTGCTAGAAACAACCCAGTTTCTCACCAAATGCCGTCCAACATTCCCCAGGGCGTCCAAACTTCAAGTTCCCAAGCACAGCCTCCAATTAGCCAGCCTATTCAGCAATCTATTGTGAATAACAGCACTGCGCCGTCAGCTAAACGATCTCGTAAATACCAAGAGCCTGGCTCGCTGCAAGGATCAAAACGCTCGACCCCGAATAGTATGGGAGCCAAGAATACCATTCCGTCCGCAGTGGTCGGCGTAGATCCGACACGACAAGCTAGTCAGGTTACGAATACTAAAAACCATACCCAGGCTGAAGGCCTCGAGGCACATTATGAGCGTATAGCTGCGCTACAAAATCACAATGACCAAGCGCAGGGTAATGCAAATCGCCCACCGCAACAGCAGCATCAGGCCACAGCCGTAATGGGAAACACATTCTCTTCTACGCCGGCAGAGGGGTTGGAGGCTCACGTTGAGCGCTTTACCACCCTACAGAACCGTCAAGGAACGGGGCAGCCAACGGCCAATCGCCAGCAGATGCAGCAGCAGACCACCCAAACAGCCTCCCCTATATTGGCACAGACTACTAAGGCACCTCAAATGCCCTCCACATTGACTTCGCACCAACAAGCGAGAACGTCACAGCCATATTATCCTCAAACACAGGGTCTGGGATCGTCCTACAATCCACAGACCTCCGCATACTCGACGAGCCAACGCCAGCCTCAGCACATGGCTACTGGGTCTCCCGGGACTGGTCTCGTACAACACATGACTAACTCTCCTCAGTTCGGTGCTCAGTCCAACTCCCCTCTAATGCAAGGAGACACATCTAATTATAGAGGATCACCATCGTTGGTCCACAATAACGCAGGCTACCCGCCGCGTCGAACGCCCTCGGCATCGCCTATGGATGGCAATTATCGCCCAACGAATACCGCGGGCCACAACGTCTCGAACCATTCTCCCCACTTTGGTGCACGCCAGCCCCCTACCACTACGCATAGCAGTACCTCGCACCCCGCGATGCCCTCGTCCTTCGCACCATTCTCGGAGTCAAGCTTCCTAGATATACAAGGTCTGGATTCGAGCAATAATCATGGTGGATTAGGCCTTGGCGCCGGTTCGTATGGTATGGGTGGCGGCGGCGTGCCCCCACAGCAGCGGACGACAGGCTCCGGCACTGCTGCTATCTACTCTTCGGCTACGGGGATGAATAATCCTTATCTACCTTCCTCGAACGTTGGCCGCGCCACGCAAAATCGGTGGCAGTCCTAAGCTTTCCCATCAGAAACCTAGATTAGGTACCTAGGAAAAAGGGGGGAAGACGGACCACGATTGCTTAAACAGTACATGATATACGACGGTATGTGGCGTTATAGGGAAAGGGACGACCAAAAAAAGATATAAAACGGCGTTTGAATTCAATTTTTATTCTTCTCACTTCACGGGGTAATTAAATGAGCAACCTTTTCGAATAGGCCAGGCTGTTTATCAATTACCCCTTTTTCCCCTTTTTTCAGACTTGAAATTACCTCTCTTCGATGCATGGATTTTACGATGGAATGTTTTTCAAGGGAAAGCCTCGGAAGGGGAGTAGGAAATGGCAAAGGGAACAGAACAGAGCACAGCACAAGGGCCATTTTGCTTTTACACTATTTGACTTCTTCTTCACTTCTGATTCTTTTTATTCCCCCTCCCTTTACGGAGTAAAATCTGCAATCTGACTTCGCGCAACGAAAGGATTCAAAATATTGTCGGACGATGTGAGGGTTTTTTTTTAAACGATAAATTTATTGAGGTTGTTTACCTACCTACCTATTCGATGTAGTGGAGTTTGTTTTTTTACACAATGCTGCCATTCGAAACTCTTCTATTCTTCACTTCTCCTCTCCTCTTCGGGATGTACGTACGTATGGATGTATGGATGGACGGGCGGGTGGGTGTGTATGCGGGGGTGATGAATGGTATTTTACTTAATATACCATGTCATGTTCATGTCATGTCATGTTACGCCAGGAAAGGGAATAAGGCAGGAAGGAGGAATGTTAGGAAATGGAAACCTCGCTAGGAAAGAGAGCCGGAGCAAAGTTGGCTGGAATGGAATGGATGGATGGATGGATGTATGGATGATATTCAATCGACTTGCTTGCTTGCTTGATTTACTTCAGTGTAAAACTCGCAAAGCTCGACAAACGGAAATCGCGTTAGTTGTTTGCTGGTTATTTGTCTGTTTGTTTGTTTGTTTCAATATACCATTTGTCTCGCTGGGTTTTTACAACTTATTGACAACTTTTGCCTCTTTTGAAACTTGTTCTTGATATTTACATTTGTGACTAAGGTAGACTATGGACAAGAAGATGATGTTACTCTGAAGTTGATGGGTTGGTGGGTTCGTAGGTAGGTTAAGGAGGTAAGAGAAGTTGGACGGGGGGCGGAACTCCATGAGATGAAAGGAGTAGAATGGAATGGGATGAATAGGTAGCGGTGGCTTGAGTCCGAGAACATCATTGATTGATATATGGGATATATATCTACTTTGCTTGCTTGCTCACTGCTTGACTCTCTTCCTCTCTCTCGTATCATATGTGTAGGACGCGTACATGCCTACGCCTCTCGTATATGTGTACGGCCTATGAACTCTGCCTCTCTCCGTATTTCCTCTCCCGCCTCTCTCCTAAAACTACCACCATCACTAGGAAGGTAGCTAGGTATCTTCCAAGAATAGATTTCGCTACCGCTATCCCCCCCTTTCGCCACTAGCATCTATGCCAACAGGGGGGAAAGCTCGGAAGCTTGTATGAATAGCCGAAGAAAAAATCGCGCTTCAAAAATAAAAGGAAAAATAAAAACGATGGAGTTGCGCCCCGTTTGCGGTTTATGGCCTATGACGACATGTGAGAAAAAACAGACATAAAAAAAAGATCAGGTCCAATAAGTAGTAGGTATATCTCTCATCGACTTTCTTCGTCCCCCCTTTCCATTCCCCTCTCCTTGTGTGGTTGGTAGCAAGCAAGTCAAGTAAGAGAGAGAAAAAAGGATCTCTCGGATTTGTGTGTCGAACTCCTGGATTCGCCGCATAAAGTCCTTCTTTGATCCCTTTCCCCCCCTTTGCCGTTGAGCTGGGCAGTAAGAAATATGGCCCGCCGCTGGTAGAAAGAAGAAATACGCAAAAAGTATGAGAAAAAATCCCCGCCACCGGTATTAAAACGCCCTGCAAATGCTGAATGATGATATATGGATATAACATGGCTAGGCCCCCCGCCGTAGAAATCTTCTAAGGACGCCCACGCTAGGTATCAATCAACTAACCCGACAGCTCCGTAGTAGTAGTAGTAAGTAGAGTTATAATTATTCGATAGGATCCTCCTCGATGGCTTCGAGAGGCGGCCGAACCGACTCGGGTGCTGAGTGTCCGTACCACCATTCATCCTCCTCGGCGGCACCGTCTTCACGGATAAGTTCCAACATAACCTGGGCGTTCCGTTTAATGTCTTGCGGCCGCTCGACAATTCCCCGGTCGAGTATCAGTGCCTCGGCCGTGGGCAGCCATACTTGTTGTAATGTCGGTAAGTCGGGAAGCAGTATTTTCAACTGTTCTCGCGATAGTTCGCCCATTGGCATCCCTTCCGCCAAACTGGTGTTGAATACCAGGTTTTCCCAAGTAATCATCGATGCGTCGCTACCCCTTCGACCCGCATCCGAACCCGATCGCCCACGGGTACCAGCATACGCTTCGTTGAATTTCGTAGACTCGGTCTCGCCCGCATTCGATTTTTTCCTCGACAATCCCATGAAACCTCGCCGCGCTTTTTGTGGTATCTCCGTTGGTTCCTTCAAGACCGAATTGTACCATTGGTCCACAGCTCCCCTCCTAGAATTATATCCCTTGATTTCCCAAAACCTCTCTACCTGTCGAAGCCCACCAACACACATGGCCGTCACGTAGATTTCATCGGCAGGCCGGTCCTTCAGGTAACCCCTGAGAGACCGTTCGAATCGACCCACGTACGATGGGGGACGCAACCGTCTGCAAAAGGAAGATACGACCAACGGGAAGACCTGGTGGACGCGTAATAAGGTCTTGTCATCGTACATGTTCATGATCTGAAGCTCGATAGGATTAAGAGTGTAAGGTTCTTGCGACAGGCCATGTCCGTGCTCCTTGATGTATTCGACGTGCAACCTACGATAAGTCTCGAAGAAGTGGAATATGGTGAACAGTAGCGGTATTAATCGACGCCGCATCCTCTCGTATTGCGGTTCAAATTCGAGGCGTTGGGCCTCAGTAGTTCTGAGAAATATCTCCTTCGTCACCCATTCACATATCAAGTAAGACAACTTAGAAGCCACATGTAGTCGATGCCATATCCCACATAAATAATGTAGTCGTATACCAGACGGGTTTGGTACCGGATATAATCGTTTCGCATAAGCCGGAACGTGGTGCTCCAAGTGATATCGCGCGATCGGAAACTCATTGATTGTGATCATCGCATGCCACGACCGTGATGCTAGACGAATATTGAGTATGTCAGAAAGAGGCAAGGAAGCAATTATCTGAATCTTCAGCTCATTGGGAAGTCCCAGAAATAGCTGATCAAAGGGAGTGGTTTTCCTCTTTGGTGTCTCAGTAGACAACCTTCGGGAATCATGGTCGACCGAACTACGCGTTGGTAGAATAGTCCTAAAGCTGAAGTTGGCGCGGCGTTTCGACTTGTGGTCATCTTGCGCAACCTGATCGCTCGGCTTGGTTCGTCCAATAGGTAATATGAAAGTCGAGGATTCGGCCACGACGGCGCCATCTTGCGAGTGAGCGCCGCCATCGTGATGTTGTTCTTTGGACTCGCTTAGTTGCTTGAGCTTATCGAAGTACCGCTGCGAGGCAAATTCAGTAATGTGTGGAGGGTCCATGGTGTAATATGCTCAAGTATGGACCAGTACGCCTAGATCGAAATGGAGGACAGGCAGTGCCTGTGATGCACGCGTGTCCTCTCTATCGGACGGGAAAGGCGTAGGCGACAGCGACAAAATCGGTAATATCGGTAGTAGTCGGTCGCAAATCAAACATGTTGAGACATTGGTTATACTAGGTAGATTAGATGTTGAACAGCAGAGTCCGTCCACGGCACAATTCGACTCGACGGGTTGTGGTTTGTATGTCCAATCGTGACGGGAGATCGGCGATGAGGAAACGCAGCAATGTGAAATCAAGCGAGCGACGTCAGATGTGTACACAACACGACCATCAAAAGCGCTCGGCGCCTCCCTCTCCTCGCTGGGCTTGGTTCTGGTTGGCTACGTCTTGGTCGCGGAGACCGAATTGGAATGTTGAGTCTCGTCCAAGCCGAAGTGGTGACTGAATATAGGGCGGGATGTCGCAGACCCTGACAACCCGTACTTCCCACGCAATTGCGATTCGATTCGATTTCGAGGACGAGAAGAACTATCGCGACGATGATGCGATAAGAACACTAGCGATCGAGAAGCGGATGTGGTCGAGGCTGTTTAGGTATTAGGGAGGGCCGGAGAAAGAAAGGCGCAATGGTTTCGGACCAATGCTCGGGGGATGAATACGGATAGTATCAAAAAAGGTGTGATGTTGAACAAGAGAGAAAGCAAGCAACGTTGACAGAAGAGACCAGATAGGGCAAACTGCCTACGGCCGGTGCTAGGAACAAGAGAGACCCATAGAGGGTTCAGCAGTTGAAGAAAGCAGGGGGGGGCTTTGAGGAGGTGTGGGAAAAATGAGGCCGAGAACTTGGAAGATGGCAGAGAGCCTAAGTGGGAACTGAGTTCGCGAGTTTGAACCTTGGGACGTGATTCTGGGGGGGGGAGGATTTGGTAAAGGACGGGAGTGGACGGGGAGGCGACGGGAGTGGATGAAAGTATGAAGTGGGCTTCGCTGCAAAACCAAGCGGGAGGAAAGAATTGTTGCATGTACAAGGGTGCGGGCTGCAAGTACCTAGTAGTAAAGGGTAGAGCTGGCAGGGCACGTTTTAGTGGACTTCGGTACAATAGCCACGCTGCTACGGCACGCTAAAGGTGGTGTGGAGAAATGAAAGTAGGTACCTCTCACTCTCCCTGCTCCTCCTCCGAACAGAATGATTCAATCAGTGCAATGTCCAATGTCCAATGTCCAATGTCGAAGAAGAAAAAAAAGGCCCATGGGGGTGTGCTGGACTAGGGGGGGACCTAGTCACTGGGGCCGTCACCCAAGCACTGGGGGAAAGGGCAAAATGGTTCAAAATGTCCACTAAAAGATCGGTGTTATGGTGGCATGAGCTATAAAATAGAACGAAATAGGGTGCCCGAGGGGACGCCTTTTTTGCTGCTTACGGCGATTTGGCCGGCCAAATAGTGGAGTGGTGCCGACCTATGTCCAGCGAGTGAGGTGCCGTCCTTTCGCTTTCCTTATCGTTTCGAAAGTGAAAATGAGCCCGACTTGTCCGAGCATACGTAGAATGAATGAACCGAACCTTAAAAGGTTGATTTTTGAAAACTGATCTAATTATTTCTACCTACAATGTACAATATTTCTCACGATCCACCTCTTATCAATTAGTACCTACCTACACAATCCAATCAATATCCGAATGAATGGCTATCTTGTCGTGACTCGTCGTCGTTATCATTATCATTATCATCATAATCAATACTTGAAAAATAAAATAAAAATGCCAAACGTCGTTTCGTATTTTCTTATTACCATTGAAACTTGGTCCCGACATCAGCTTATTATTTATTGCTAATAACAATTAAATAATTACTTTCACACACGACTTGACCAAGTCAAACAGCATTCCAATGAATGTTCCATCGTGCGGTCATAACCGACAGCCTTCCTCATACGGAATCATTATTGTATCATCTCCATCAGCTTTTATTCTTCCCGCTGTCAGTCTGGACTGTGGACTGTGGACTGTCCTGTGCCTGGCCTATTATGACCGATTACATGTACCAAAATCTTCACCTTCTATCGGCCCGCGAACGTCCCATAGAAATATCCCTCCTTCGCCAGACACACTTCTAGCCTCATCTCTCGGCCTTTTTATTAAAACTGACCGTGATAACTTTCCCTTACTAGCTTTATCGTCGTTTTGTTTCGTCTCTTTTAGTTCAGAAACTATCGTCAATACCATAGCTATTCTCGGAAACGTTACTTTTCCATCAGCACGCCTCACGCCGGTTTCGACGATAGGCTTGGTAAATCCCAAGCATTTCAAGCATTGCAAGCATTACAAGCAATAGCTCTCCTATTTAGCCTATTAGTACCTCGGTTGTATGTAGCTTGCAGCTTCACTATCCATGGATGCAAAACTAGCCCGAGCCTCGTGGGCATCCGATCATATCTGATAAAAAAAAAAATCTGACGAACATGTACGTGATTTGCTGCGGCCTGTGCCGAGAATAGCACCGATTCTATCTTGCTCAAGGTTTTGCTTCTGGGATGCCTTGTAAGTTCGGGTACGGCACTCGGATCTTCCTCGTCGACACACGCAGACACGGCACAGCCGTGATACCCTTGGCATATGCGGGATTGGACCGAATGTCTGAAGGCTACGTATATCACATATGTATACCAACTCACCAACTCACCAACTCACTCACAGACCGACATGTCGGCGTGCAGACAAAGAGCAACAGACGATCGCCTCATAATCCGGGGCAGCGTCTAATACCTAGCTGGCAAGATTCCTGCAGTACTGCAGTACTGCATCCAACCAACCTTGGCGGCTAAGGGCTGCTACTACATACATAAACCCAAGGAGAAAGGGCTACTCATCACAATTCACCAACACCCAGTGATCCAGATACAGATTGGGAAAGATCTTCACTCGATTTCGGCACTTCTGGGGTTGCTTTTCTCATTTCGGTCTTGCAGTGTAACATGCCACCTAAGACAACGAGACAACAAGGCCACCCCGGATCCCAATAAGATCGATCCCCCTTTTTCTCCCAATTTCTCCTCTGCGAGACATTGGCACATGACCACCTTGATGAATCGTGAAAGTTTCATTGATGACAATCGAGAATCGAAAGGACCCTGTCTTGACCATGATACATACGATGGCAGGATGGTAGCCACATACATGTCTAGGTGTATGCGCCTACATAACTCTTAATTCTCTTCCCGTCTCGGCACAATTAAACCCGCAGCCTTCAGGGTTGTTCCCGTCAGCCCACGCACTTTATCCGGCATACATAATCTTTTCGCTCTCTCGTCGTCTGCATATTCTGCATCTTACGACTGCACGAGATGTCGGTGGCGTTGAAAGCGGTCACCTTCACTTTTTGATTCGGCCAGCCCTCACATCTACAGTACATACACCAAGCGGTGACCGTGCCGTCTCGTCATCTCCGATCTCCTACTGACCTAATCTACCAAAGAGTTCGCGTGTATGTGACCGAGATCCGCTAGAGACAAGGGAGTAGAATTCCCCGCGATAGAGCCGCCGGGGTCCGTCCTCTACTACTATGCATCGTCAAAAAGGAAAGGGACCGCAAATGTGGATCGGCGGCCTTACTACGGTCGTTCTATGTCTACCTGTCTACCTACGCCCATCTTTTACCATCAAGCCTCCTACGTATGGGAGTGAAGCTGAAACAGAGCACGTCTTTACGTGATCATCAGAGTTTTTCATATGGAAATATTCTGTTCCCATTATCGAGATCTCATCCATCTGAGTCATGCGCGTACTCCATGTACGACATCACCATGAACGGTCCGTAATGTAAATTTTCGAGTAGGACCCAGTGGTAATAGCTCCAGTTCGTTCGTTCGCTCGTTCGAACTGAGAAACTGATCCGGCTCCCCGCAACAGCAGCAACGAGACGGACCGGCTGAAGGGATCGGATTGGTCTGCATTGTGCGGGTGCAACGCCTCATGCTCTCCACGAATATGGATCTTAAAGAGCGAAACATACAATTGTTAGCCTCGAACGTTCCACGTACATACCAACACTCACGACAAGTTTTGCAGTGCTCATGATATAATTCTGAAATATGTCACTTCCTAACATTCAGGGAAACGATCCAATATCCGATCTACCAGCCATCATCAGCTTTCCCGAGCAGTGGAACAGCTGCGACTGTTCAGCTGGTCAAAAATAAGAGCCCTTTAGGTAGGTGCATTTCCAACAGGAGCTCACCCAGCCCGGAGGGTCTGCTTGCTCAAATCTAGTCCAAGCCGACCGCGTTGCCGAATACTACAAAAAGGGCCCTGGGGAAACGTCATTGGGGTTGGTTATGATACCCCGAGTGACCATCTAGCTCCAAGTCTAACCCCACGATGTAGCTATCGTGCAGTGACGATCAACTTTGGGCTCCATAAGAGCATATAAGCGGATACGAGGTCCACGAAAAGAAAGCTCTGGTAATTACATAGTAGATGAGCATCGTAAGTTTCCAGCCTGGCCTCACTCTCCGTTATCATATTCATAATCCGTCGTTTACTTAATGTGGACAATATCTCCTCGAGTTAACCCAGAACATCGCTTAGGTATACAGTGATGCGACACTCTTTCTTTGCTACAGCTACCAATCTAGGCCTACCCATTCAATACCTTCAAAAGGTCCTGCGAGCATCCAACAGGACTTTGCTGACATGTCGGAGGTACGGTGCCGCTCCTCTGGCGGAGTTTTGCCGCGCTGGTTTGCTCGTCTATCTCTCCCGTCGGAACAGGACAGACGCGATAAGCAATCCTGACAACGAGAGAAGCTCATGTGAAACCAAGCGCGCCAATCCTTCGAAGGAGACAATATAGAAACACCATAGAGTACTTCGCTCATGACGCAAGGCGGCATAGCAATCGTACCATGTCTAGATATCTAGGTAAGTAAGTAAGTCACGATGTAAGGCGACAGTTACCTATGAGGGAATAATCAGTGTTGCTTTCCTCATCCACAATATGGCTGATCTAGTGGACTCGCTACCTACCTTCCAGAGGTTCGCCTCTTATTTTTAGAGCTCATGGTGTAACTACCTACTTGTCGTAAATACAACACACACAAAACGACTCTTAAGTAAGAGGCGACGACAAGCTGCATGTAATAAGAATCCAGCAAATACAATGCAATGCTTAGTAATGAGAGCCCTACTGCGAATTTCGTCACGCCTCGCGGATTCTTCGGGGGGGCGATCTAACTAGAGCTAGCTGAAATCCCTACTACCTACGCACTGGGACGTGGGGGAACGCGTGCTGGGAGCGATGCCCCCCCAGTCATCTAGAATTGTTCCAAAGTTCTCCCAGCTTCCTATTCAGAAGATCGAGGAAGCCAAGACCACAGGGGAAAGTTTTGTTCAGGGATGAGCCCCGTATTCCAGCTTTCACCTTGCGGACCGATCAGGAAGCTGGATGGAGTTTTTTTTTGTGGTGAGAAAGGAATAATACGGGGTTAGCATTAGCGTAGGTATGTATCATAGGTTGAAATTCCTATGCTACATCCTTTGGCACTATACCTATTACTATAGTACATAGGTAGGCATAGGTACATACCTAACGCAATGTATGTGATGCTGACTGAACTGAATAGGCTGGCTGACTTGACCTAAAACGAACTTTTCCCTCCCACAATTTCCGATTTCTTCTCTGCAAAAAATCACTGACTAGTCCCGAAGCCAAAACGTGCTAACTACATCTGTGTAAAGGTGGTGGTAATAAGTGGTGGTCTATTTTTAGCAAACCACATGTTGTTGCGTGGGCTTTCTTGCGCGGGTTGAACCTATCGAAGCTCGACGTACCTTAATATTGTTAGGCTCTCTAGGTATTATTACCATGTAGGAAGTAGATACATATATGTATGGGAGGTACTTTTGAGCTACATGGATCGAGGACCAAAAATGGGCTATAGAGATATATCCTGGGCTGACTTTGACCATGGGCCTGCCGCGTACCCATCCTCATCGCCGCCAAGATGTCGAGCATTTCCCTTTTTCTGCCATGAAAGTCGTCACTTGGGAAAGACGGGAAGAAAAAAAAAGCCCTCTTCCTTTCTAGCTAACTAACTCGTCTCATTCCTTTCTCTCACCCCGCTTCCTCGTCTCATCTCGCACCCACGTACATACCCGTCATACATACCTACAGCAGTAGCCTCAATTTCATACATACATACGTCCACGAGTAGGATTGGGTGTCCTTCCCCGTGCTGCCGGATTTGGCAGCCTGATAGCGGATTGCGCGTATGTCTCTTATAGAAGGGTCAGGCAACCAGAGGAGGCTGACCTAGGTACCCCCCTTCCCCCCCATCTAATATTCTATAATTAGGTTTCTACCTACACCTCTATCTATCTTGCTTACCTTATTCTCAACCTCGTCTCATTTTTGCCCTCATTAACACGAACATCGCAGTTTTCACCTCGCTTGCGACTAGACAAACACTACTCACATCCTCTCCGTCTTTCGCTCGGCGTATATCTCTCTAACTGCCGATGTCTGTCATATATGGCACGCAGTGGCCGTAGCCAAGAAAAAAAGGAATATATACCTACCTACCTATACATTTACCAATGCGTGGTTTGCTGTGGGCGGGCTGCGACTTCGATATTTACCCAGCGTATTCATCCGCCGCTACGCATTAATATATTCTCGAGACGCAAGCTTTTGACAGCCCCTTTTTAGCTCCTC